>CAWVPG010000203.1:0-23726 GCA_963931845.1 Maratus michaelseni | reverse complement strand
GTGTTAAATGCACGTGATCCCGTACTCATTTCATCTTTAATATAGATATCGAGAAAAACATAATTTTGATCCTCATATAATGTCAAAGATATTCATGAGAATTTACTTTTAAAATTAATGCTTTGCTTGTTTGGATTGGGTTGTCGTTTGGCCATGGAGGAAGGAAGAGGATACCTCTCCTATTTAATGGCAGCTGTTTATAATGGTAAAGAATGAAGCTAATGTTAATGTTCTGTTTTAAAACTTTTTGCTCTCGCCCATAATTAAAATATTTTACACCAATGATAAAGTGATAGATTGTTTCCTCTTACTTGCATAGCTATGTGTCAGTGCCAGGGTTCGTAGATATCATGATTTTTTTTTTAATATCTTGTAATTTTTATGTATCTGATATTTTTAAAATAGTCCAATTACTGCTAATTATAAATATTTTTAGTTTAGCATAAATTAGAAACTAAAACATACATAGTTTTAGTACATGACATGAAAACTTAATAAAACATTATTCTATTTTTTTTTTTTTTTTTTTTAAACCTACATAATAAAAATTGAAACAATTTGCTTCAATATATTCATCAAAACACAAGTGATTCAGTATCAAATATTAAGAAAATTTTTGTTTTTTATAGCAACAAAATTTTAAATGCAAAATACTTTTTTTTTTTAATTGAAAAAATTTAATATAAATGTAAGCTTATCTGATTTTTCATTCACTAAAATTTTTCAGCACCTGTCTATTATCCCGTCGACCACTTTTCGTAACAAAAAACTATCGCCAAACTGTAAGATTAAACGCCAAAAATGCAGCCTCATTTAATTGATGTCAGAAGCATTATATGTTTTTATGTCATCCAGTGATTTTTAATTGGACATTTACATGTATTTTTCATTATGTTTTACTGATTTATTAGTTATTTCATTAATTAAAATAACGATTGTGTCCTTAAATTCTTTTATTTATTTATTTATTTTGATATTCCAATGGCAACGTTCTCCCATTTATTTGGCGTTACAGTTTGGCGATAGTTTTTTGTTATGAAAAGTGGTCGACGGGATAATAAAGAAGTACCAATTTTTCATAGTTTAAACTGAACAACAAACAAATCAGAAAATATTTTTTCTAATGAATTAGATAGTTTATATCTTTCAACAATTGTTCTAAGTTAATATTGTCACATATGATTATTGCTTCGGCATTTAAAAATCTAGGTTCAAACATAAAGCCTGGAAAAGTTTTTTAAGAGAGGAGGAGGGGGGAGGCAGAATTAAAAAGTCACTGCAAGAGAGGGGGGAGAGGCAAAAGTATTTGCCTCTTGCAAATATTTTCCTTTAAAACACAGATTCTTGATCAGCACTATAGAATTTAAGTAATACTGTTCTATTTTTGTAGTTTTATCTTTATATTCATTTGGCAAATTTTACAAAAATGTTAATATACTTACTTTTCAAGTGCTCTAATTAATTATATTTATAAAAAAGGCTATGATGTCTTACATTCATGCACCAATTTTTTCTTTTTTTTTAATCCTTTATAAAAAAGGAAAAGTATCACCAAATTTCGAGGATTTTTTCCTTTAATGGTAACCTGGCTATTGTATTAAGTTATTTGTTTGGTGCGGGTTTGGAAATCACGCCAATCAAAAAGTCGCCAAACATCTGTGTGTGAGTGTAACACTTCTGTTCCATAAAAAATCTAGTCTATCAATGTAAAGTATTGATTGTAAGTTAGTAATGTTACAAGACTAAAAAAAAATTCTAAATTTCTCTCTCTTATACAAAGTTTATTTTGAAATTCTTAAAATAAATCATTTTTGAACAATTTTTTTTTTTTTTTTAGTGTCATTTACACTGAGTAAATTGTCAGCTATTTATGGTCAAAAAGGAGCTCAGATTTCTAATAAATCAAAATATTATATTGTATGTAAGCTTTTAAAATACTTTGTTTATTTAGATTTATTCTCTGTTTCATGAAATTCTTAAACAGATTGGGAAAGAAACACAAGGTATGTTTACATTTAGAGGAAATATTTATTAGAAAATTTGACTATTGCCTACAAAATGCTGAACAGTTATATAATTTTTATGTCACAAATTTGAATTATTAAACTTACTTCAACTCATTACTAGAAGTAAGGGAAGGAATTGTGTAATATTTTTAAATAAAAAAACAGGGACCGCATAATGCATTCTCCACCCTTCCAAATATCTGAAGAGTGACAATAAAGATTTCAATTTTGTCAGAATATGTGTCAAATGTTTTTTCTGTGGGGGGGGGGGGGGGGGTAAATAATCATTTTAGAAGTAAGAGCAAATGTTACCAATAGAATTAAAACTTAAAATTACTTAACCATCATTTAAAATTAGTAAACATGGGTTTAACGTGTCCTATGACATTAGCATATATTGAAAAGTGATTTTGCTAGTAAATTATCACTAAGACTAATGAGTCATTTAAAAGGGAAAAAATCTAAATAAATTCCTATAATAGTGAACGAGAGATATAAAGATTTTTGTATCAATTGTGCTTTTGAATGTTGGAACACAATGAAAAATGCATATTTGTGTGCTATATAAAATATTTTTCATTAATGAAGCTCTTTGTTATACATTTACATTATTTTTGAGTACCGTAATTTCGGGAGTAAGCGCCGCGGCGCATACGTGTTTGAAAGTTCAAAATATCGGCGATGTGGCGCATACGCAAGGGCGGCGGGTACAATGATTTTTTTTCCTCAACATAGCAAAATCTGGATATTGTGAAAAACAAGCCTTCATTTCAGGTTTTTTTTTTTAGTCTTACTGCCTCAAATACACTTGTAAACACATAGATTCATTAACATTCATTCCTATTTCACCTTTATTTACATTCATTTAATCTCAGTATAAAGTTCATAAACAGTACATAGTATCACAATATATCTTTATTATAAAAACATAATTACTATAGTCAAAATATATTTAACTCACCCATACTTCTCTATTTTCTGTTCAATATTAATAGCTTACTCTTTAAAAGTATTTATTGTATACTTTACAATAGTTGATAAATTATATTTATTTCATAAGCACACCGCGTACGGCGATATTCGATTAAAACGATAATCGAATAATCGATTGGCGTAGTACGTATTTTTTTTCCTATTGTATTTTAAGATAACCTGTGTTTCAATATTAATAGCTCACTCTTTAAAAGTATTTCTTGTATACTTTACAATAGTTGATAAATAATTTTTATTTCATAAGCACACCGCATACGGCGATATTCGATTAAAATGATAATCGATTGGCGTAGTACGTATTTTTTTTCCTATTGTATTTTAAGATAACCTGTGTTTTATTGTTAATTCATATATCTTGTAAGATTTTATCGCTATTCTTACTTTTAATCCAATTTTGCCGATCGTTTTTTATTGTGACTATTTCATTTTTACCGATTTTTCAATGATGTGGCGCTTACGTGTTTGTTTGTTTTTACCGATTTTTCAATGATGCGGCGCATATTCCCGAAAATACGGTACTTTATTAAGCTGATTCTCTTTTTCTTTAGAATGTTGTTCTTACATTTTTTTTTTTCTGTGATTAAAAATTTATATCCATTACAAGTGCATATTTATAATTATTGTATAAGTGCATAGTTATAATTATATAATGATTGCATTGTTTAGCAATTAAAATTCAATAAAAATTATGAATGACAAATTGGCATATTCTGTTGAGTGAAAGGACACTTTTCAATGGAGAGCCAAATCCGGTCATGCGCATTATAGGTCCCTGACGGCTCGGCGTGCTAGGTGCACCGGGCGGTGCAGCCTATCTCATTTATCATTTGTCAGTTCTGAGGAATAGGGATTTCAACTCTAAACCCTTAATAAGTATTAAATCTTAAAAAGTACCAAATTAACATATTAATAGATTTTTTGGAGGACAAACCTATATTGCAACCACGAAATTAGGCATAATTATAAAGACAAACATTGGATGCTCATTAAAGAGTGTTTTTAAACAAACTATTTCTACTTTTATGCTTATTACATTCAAGCTAGAAATTCAGACAGGCTTTTTAAAAAAATTGCAGCACATGTTAGTTTATATTGAGGAACTCCCAAAAATTTTTAAGAACTAAGAACAAAATCGTTTTTTAAAACATTGGTTTCTTTGGGTTTTATTTCTTTTTTTTTAAACCCTGATTTAAGATGATCTGAAATATCAATAATATCCAAAAGAGGGTCTGATGGCAATTAATTTTAGTTAAAAGAAATCTTCATTTTAAACTAATATTAGTGTCACTGTGTAATAATGCACATAAATTTTCTTATTATAGTTACATTTTTATTATTATTATAATTTGGTATATGTGTTCATGCTCATAAGTTATAATATAGGGAATTCTGTTTTTCAGTTTATTTTTTCATTTTAAAAAAAATCAGTTTTTCTTTTAATTTTTTTTCTAGGTCGCATATTCTGATGCAGAAGAAAAAGCACATGTCGAGTAGGTTTTGTGGAGACATTGCTTGTACTATAGATGACTTCTTTGATGAAATTGCTTTTTTGATGCAAGTTATGGCTGTTTACAATAGACTGCATACTATGTTTTATTTATTTTCTTATTTTCAACTTTTTCACCCTCTCATTTATGGATAGTACACATATTAATTATACTTTCTTCTATTTGTGTTTTCTTGCTATACATTTGGAATAGAAAAGTACTATCCACTGTTTTTATATATATGCATGTTCTAATAATATAAATAAATATTTATCAAGATATATTGTGTTTTGTATATTTTGTAAGATTGGAGACTTTTTTTTTTTTTTTTTTTTTTTTCAGGTAACATAGGATATTTTTTTGGATATATATATATATATATATATATATATATATATATATATACTTTTTTTTTCCCTTGCTTAGCTGGCTGCCACTTTATAATAAAGTGATACAATGAAAAATGCTCAACTTTAAAATCTTAGAACAAGCTGCAAAAATTTAGCAATGTTTAATTGTTTTGCATTCTTTTTTAGATTGATATAGAGAAAATTCCAGAAACGGTTTTTTTAGAGGACAGCACAATATAGCCTATCAAACTTTTTAAAACTTTTATTTATTTTTTGCCTTCAAAATAACCATCAGTTTTAATGTTTTTGTTTCACCTAATATTTTCCTATATCATTTTTATTGCTGTTTACAACTGCTTTTTATCTAGAGTCATTCCATGTCAAATCAACCAGTGACTTAACTTGACCATTTTAGATTTTGATGAAACTTACAGGAATCGTTCTCCGTGCTGATACAAATGAGAATATACTTTTATAACTTTTTATCTCAGTAAATTTTCATACAATTAATTTTTTTATTTCGAAAAGTCATCATTTTTTAGCTTGTATAAATGTTTTCAATTTTGAATTTCTCAAGTTCTATCAGGCGTAGAGAGTTGTTTGACCCCTCATTTTAAAGAGAATTTCATAAGGTTTAATTTGATATGCAAGTTGACTGTGCTTGGTTTTAAATAAGTTAATTTAATTAAATTAAAAAAAATTAAAATAGTGTTTTTTTTTTATTTGAAAAATTATGTTTTTTGTAATATTATAATCTTTAAATTCTGAAAGTTTTAGAATGGGATCTCAATGGGATCAGCAGTTATGTTAAAAAAAACTAAACACCAATTGAGGCTGATATTTAAAGTTGGCACCTCGCCAACTTTATGATTGTGCTAAAGATATCATTGTTTTATTCATTTTAAACATTATATTTTTATATAACTGCTGATCCCATTGAGATCCCACTCTAAAACTTTCAGAATTTAAAGATTATAATATTACAAAAAACATATTTTTTCAAAAAAAAAAAAAAAAACACTTAAAATTTTTTTAATTAAATAAAATTAACTTTTTAAAAATCACGCACAGTCAACTTGCATATCAAATTAAACCTTATGAAATTCTCTTTAAAATGAGGTGTCAAACAACTCTCTATGCCTGATAGAACTTGAGAAATTTAAAATTGGTAATGTTTATACAAGCCAAAAAATCATGATTTTTTTTTAATTAAAAAAATTAATTGTATGAAAATTTACTGAGATAAAAAAATTATAAAAGTATATTCTCATTTCTATCATCAGGGAGAATGATTCCTGAAGGTTTCATTAAAATCTGAAATGTTCAGGTTGAATATTGAAAATTTTTGGTTGATTTGACCCCTATATTTTCAAAATTTCTCATACTGAAACCTGATCGATTGATTCTATTCACTTATGTTAAAAAGTGGCTAAATTAGAAAAATATTTCAACGTGTTACAGGGTTAGAAATTGAGAATTCTAAGTAAGGCGTCAAATGACACCTGCAATTTTTTTCGTAGGTGTCAAGTTGCATTTCATGGTTGCAATTTTATGTTATATCATATTTTCTCATTTCTTTTCGAACCCATGTTAACAATAATATTGTAATTATCTTTATGTGTTAAGGGCGAGGGAGCTCTACATATTAAACATTTTATCTCTGTGTTAATCACTAAAACAAAATAAAATCTGGCTTTCTATAAAATTGTAAAACAGCATTAAACTACAATATTTGGATTCTAGAAAAATGTTTAAATAATTCTTTTTATAAAGCTAATATGCATACAAAATAGATTATCAAGCAATTATATCCATAGAAAGAAAATTTGAACTTTTAGATACAACCAGGTATAAGCTTAATTAATATATATATGTATCCTATGACTGAAAGTACATCAGAAAATGAAAAAAAAAAAAGCAAATAAATGAACTATTGGATACCAATTAATGTATATTTGTATGGCATTTAAAGATATTGATTTCTATATAAATACTTTTTTTTAAGGGAAAACACTGAAATTTTAAAACATTCTTTATACAGTATCTTATTTTAGGAGAAAATAAGGAAGGAAAAATATTAAATAATAAAAAAAAATCATATATTAAATAACACGAAAATAGAATTTGCTAAAGTAGGAATAAAAGCATCTGTTTAAAAAAAAAAAAAAAAAAAAGGCTAGGAGTCGACCAGGTATAATTTTGTGGTCGTCAAATGCAATAATTTAGTTGCATTTGGCAACTAACGACCACTAATTTCTAACCCTGACGTGTTATGATTTTAACGTAAAATGCATCTTGAGTATATTTAATGTAAAATATGGTCTGTGTGTGTGGTAGTATTAGAATTTTGACCTAAGTGCAAAGTTCTCTATGATAATTTTCTATCTATTATTTCTTCATTTCTTAATCTTTATTGGAGGAGAATTATTTCATTGTGCCTGCCTTTTTATGTGTGTTGTCGACAAAATTTATTTATAAATTTAATACAATATATTTAAATTTTATTTACTGATGTTTTTGTTTTATTTTACTTATGCATTTTGTATGTTTCGCCCTTTTCATCTACCATAGAAAAGAATCCCCCCTTCCCTTCCAAAAGAAAAAGTTTAGAAATAATTCGGTACTTCTCTATTATCCCGTCAACCACTTTTCATAACAAAAAACTATCGCCAAATTGCAAGATTAAACGCCAAAAATGCAATCCCATTTACTTGATGTCAGAAGCATTATACGTGTTTGTTATGTCATCAAGTGGTTTCTAATTCGACATTTACGTGTATTTTTCATTATGTTTTACTGATTTATTAGTTATTTCATTAATTAAAATAACAATTGTGTTCTTAAATTTTTATATTTTATTTATTTTGATATTCCAGTGGCAACGTTCTCCCGTTTATTTGGCATTACAGTTTGGATAGTTTTTTGTTATGAAAAGTGGTCAGCGGGATAATAGAGAAGTACCAATCATTCTTTAATTTGGTAAAGAAGAAATCTCTGATTTAAAAATTTAGCAACTTCTTGACAAAACACTTTGTAAGTTTTATACTGAAACACTGTATAATCTTTAAGAGATGGTAGAGTACAATGAACCAAATAATTTTATTTATAGGAAACCAGCATCACAATCCACTCATTCAGTCAAAATTACATAGTGCTTTACTTCAATCTAAGTTCAGAATTTTTGCTCATAACTGTAACAATAATGAAAATATTTTAACTCTATTTACAACCGAATTAATTTGTTGTGTGCAAAATATGACAAAATCAGGAAGAATGGTATACATACACAGTAATTCGTTCAGTGCACATGTAATTTCAATTGTTTTCTGAAAAGTGATCATCTAATTTAACTCTCATTGGATGCAAAAGGTTGCCACTTCCACCGCATGAAATGAGACAATATCACAAGATGAGCTGAAAGTGGCCACTCTTCAAACACAAGAAATAGCTCGACGCATGGTGGACTGTACGAAACACTTTTTATTATTATTTACTTCTCATTAAACTCAAAAATGCAATCAACATTAAGAGCATGATCACCACGGCTCCTTTCTACACAAATTTTGGAGCAACACTGCCCACTCATTAACTCTTTTTTTTATAGGTGGCGCTGCTACAACAGCGGTTGCGTCTTGGTACGGAACAGCCACCATCTGCATCCAATCAGCATTATATTAGACAATCCACTTTTAGGAGTGAAGTTGACATTACAATGACGGAACTGATATATTGTGCACTTCTAGCACTTTTAATTATTATAGCATTTTGTACACAACAGGTTAATTTTGTTCGAAATAACATTAAAATATTTTCATTATTGTTAAAGTTATTACCAAAAATCCCAACTTAGATTGAAGTGAAACACCCTGTAGTTTTGACTGAATGAATCGATTGCGATCTTTGATTTCCTGTAAAAAAATTATCTGTTGTAGTGTGCTTTACCACCTCTTAAAGTTTATAATCATTATAATTATACTGAAATTCCTTATATAACATATAGGTTACATCTCTAGAGGAGAAATATAATGTTTAAATTTCAGTGCATGAAATATGGATTGTATGAAAACCATGAAGCTGGAAGAATAATTTTGTCTTTTGAAATATTTGAAGAGCATTGAAGAGCATTTTCTAAACTTCCTAAGACCTTTTTTAAACCCATACTCCCTGCGCTAATACCCCTCCTCTTCACAAACCTGCAGAAATGGAAAGTACTTATCTTCAGACCCCAAAAAGAAGTTAGTTCTGGCCCAGAGGAAAAAGTATTTAATTATATTTTCAAAAGAACATTGAAACATGCTGACATGGAATCGCAACAGGCCGAAAGAAAATTGCATTTCAGACAGGATTTCGTCTTTCCAAGCGCCCCACCATTTATAAATAATAGTATTCCTTTTTACTGGGACCAAGCAATTTTTCCACTTAGGACGAGATTTCACTCTAGACAAATTCGATTTTCATTGACTTTACTGTATTACCTTATTTTGTCAAGTCCATTTGCACAAGGAGCTTTATTTCCCTCCAAAATAAGTGGGAAAATATCTAGAAGGATAGAATGGGCTCTATGTTCTGCTAGGGTTCCTGTTCTCCCAAATTCATATTCTTAAAAGCAGTGCTTAATTTGCACCAGAGTACAGCTCCAGTACTTCTTTATTTTTAGTGAATATTTAAATACTAGCCAGAATTCATGAGAGCTTATAAATATTGTGCACCAAAGGCCGCAGAAACATATAATTACATGTTATGTTTTACTGGTTTGATATTAAAAAAAATCCTTCACAAGAATGATTTTCTAAAAATTGCCCTTATAAATGTTTTTGCTATCGGTTCATTTATTAGATTTTATTATATATATATATATATATATATATAATGCATAGCTACCAAACTATTTCCAAATGGTAATCTTCATCTTATTTAATAGCAGATTTCTATGGTTAAATAAGGCAAAGATTACTATTCAGAAAAAAAAAATTATAACAAAAAAAAAAAAAAAAAAAAACATAATAGTTACAACTATGCTCGTAAGCATAGAGAATATATTCAAATAAATATTAAGACTTTTCTTTTGCTGAAGAAAAAAATGCTTTAAATTTGCAAATGAAGTATGACATACAAATATGCAGAAGAAGGGGCAGGAAGGGAGGGGTACACTACAGTTGTTGATATCAGAGAATATTAAAACTCCAGTATTTCTTTTTGTTAGAAATTAAGCCCTCTTAAAAGAAAGGGAATGTAGCTGAGAAAACTCAAAGACAGTAGCAAATTGGACACACAGTAGTTATGCTAAGTAGCATTAGTGAATGAGTGATTGAATAGTGAATGAAAAATTTAAAGTTGAAATAAAATGCTACATATTAGCAATTATTTTAATAAGGGCTTAAACTTGTAATGATATAAAATAGAAACCTTTAAAATACTAAAACAATCAAATTGCAATCATGCAGTAATTAATTCAGTCACAAACAGCTTTTATATTTATTTTCTCTCAATACTTTTTTCAAGGATCTACAGCGGAGGAGGGTGAGTCTGCAGCCTTTTCTTGCGTATGTCCATGTAAATAGTTTGTGACATGTTTGTGAAAGTTATTACAAAGTGGAAAATTATTTCCGATCATTCCAGTTGTGCTACATATTAGCAAGTCAACAATGTGTGTATGAATTTACAATAAACACCTTTATTCCTGAGGGGAGAAAGATCATATCTTTTTTTTAAGGCTATATCAGCATTTCCAATTAGCCTTCTCTCATGTAAAAATAAATTGCAGAAGAACATAAATTATGGTAAATTTAGCATCAAGTTTTACCTTTTAACTCAAAAATGTTTGTAGGGGAAGAAGTCAAAAGTATTAATGTCACCTGCTATTAAAATAATAACCCTGCATTAGGCATTTATTTTAAGTTTTATAGATTATGAAACACTTTCCAGCACATCCAGAATTATAAGATGGGCCAAAGTTTATAGGTCTGATTTGTAGAATAAAAATTATTGGTCCGGCTTGGTTCGATATAAAGGTAAAATGTTCGGTCCGGGTCGACCGAATTTCTAGAAAATGTGCTGATATTTTTGAATCAATTTTATCCTACTATTATAATTATTCAAAAAGCACACTTACTTATGCATAGATTTTATTTTCAGATGATGTTCGAAATTCATGGAATACTGAATAACAACAATATGATTAAAGAAACACTGATTAAAAAAAAATGATTTAGACAATTACATTCAAATGAAGATTCAGTAAGAAAATCATAAATGTAAAGCTCTAGAGAGACAATAATAGATGTTTAAAAATATCTCTAATTTATTAAACCAAATTAAATGTATAATGATTTCGATAAACAAATATAGAACATCACATTAACTTTTACAAAAATAAATCAATAAAATGGCAACCCAACATGGACTCGGAGGAGAGTATGTAGAAGTCTGCACGGGTCAAGGCTGGAAAAAACATCTAGCCCGGACCAAGTCTGCAGAAAAAAAGTAAGGTTCTCCATCCGAGCCTGTGCATATCTATATCCAGAATATCATTACAAAAAAAACTCTTCCGTCTAATAAAGTCAAAGAAAATATGTAAGTAGATATTTCAGAAAATGTAAAATAAATTTAAAAACCTGATTTCAGAATTTTCTGTCCATAATGGCAAAAAATAGTCAAATTCTTTTCTGCAGCTCTGTATATGATATGTAATTTGTACATATACTATATTTTATGGGGGGGGGGGGGGATTTCAGTTAGAAAATGCATTACACAGTTAAAAATTCACCTTAAGCAATCTCCAGTAATAAGCAGAAATGCACTTGAATTCTTTCGTACAGCCCTGTATATTATTTACAGATTTTTATATACATCACATATTAAGCTAAAATTTAATTCGGGTAAAAAATTCATAATACAACTAAAAATGCAATTCCAGCAATTACTATCCATAGATGACAATGTATATAGTTCTTTGCGTGTCCTATATATGAATTTATTTACATTGTACAAACATCTCTTAGTATTCAAAAATGATTCAACAGGAAAATGCATAACACAAGTGAAAAACATCCTTAAAGCGGTATTCAAAAAAAATATTTTTCCACGCTCAACAACTCAAAATTTTGAGACACATTTACAGACTCATTTTTTAAAATAAAAACATCAAACTTGGCAACGTGATTTATGAAGAGATTTATAAGGGCCCCATGTTTTTATTTTTCGTTCAGTTAATTAGAAATTGATTTGCAAACAATTATTTTCACAGTATGATAATTTTTTTTTGTTTCCAGCACTATCGCTTCCGGAAATTCGGTTCAAAATGTCCACTTTGACAGCATTTTTTGAAATATATTCTGCCTTTATCAAAAAATCGAGACAATACGGACATTATAAAGTTTCTGAATAAGAGAACCTGCAATTGGATGCATTTTAGAGCAAAAATGAATTTAAGAATGTGTCTCAAAATAAGCATTTTCTATTTGAATACACCCTTAAGCAATTCCACACTAATAAACAGTAATATTTACAAGTTCTTTTTTGAAGCCGTGTATAGGGTACATAAAATTTATACACATCGCGTTACCTGTGTTATACACCTACCATGTAATATGCAGACCACAACTATTAGCATTTATTTTTCACTAGCTGACCCAGCTGGCGTTACCTGGGCCCGGGATAATAAATTAAAACAAACCTCAAATTTATATGATTTTATATCTTTAACCTTATTTTGTATGAAATAATTTTTTTAATGATTTTTAAAACAATAAGGCTCATTTATTCATCAACAAAGTAGTGTAATTATGATCCATATTATTACTCATTGATAAAATTAAAAAATTCATATTTATTTTTTAATAATTTATATTCCATTAAAATATCACTTAACAAATTTTTTTACATTTTTCATGCGTCTACTGGCAGAGGAAAGTGGAACTAAAATCTCTTAGGCGATCGAAATCAAGTCGAATGAGTCAAATCCCATTGTAATCGGGCGCATAGAATGCGAGATAAGAATGTGCCCCGTGGCGGTGGAAGCTGGAGCTAAAATATGCAAGGCTATCAAATCAACATCAAGTTGAATGAGCCAATCCCACTCGTAATTGGGCCCATAGAACTCGAGATACTTTGAAATGAAATTAAAAAAAAATCTGAAATTATTATTTGGAAAGAGTAGTATATACATCTGATAAGTTTACTTTAATGCTATAGAGGGTGATTATCATAAGTTTATTTTAATGTTAAAAAGGGTAATTTTTAAGTTAATTATAATGTTTGGAATCAGTTGCGTTCAAATTAGAAAATTAGTTGCTGAGATACGGAAACTGGACACAGTTAGAGGAAAAAACATGAAGGGGGAGCAGATTTTTCAGTACCCTTCGTTAAATGACTAATTAGGAGGACCACTATACACCTTTAAAGATTGATTCATTTCGTTAAGCTAGGAACTTAATTTAAAATTTCGGTTAGATTATTATTAGAAAATTCTGGTAGCTCTTTTATAGAAATATACCCTGAAGCTGTGAGTGTTGATTATTATGCTAATTTGGCAAAATGAAACTAGTTTGGAACATTATAAAATAAGTTATGGATATAAGCCAAGAGAAAAAACGCTATGGCGAAGTACTCAACCACAAATCCCTAATTTTGATCCAATCCGAAGTTGCGTTTTCGTTCATAACTTTAACAGTAGTGAAGATATTTTAACGAAATCTTTACGATTCATACAAAGATGAGTCTTTTGCGAATTTTGTTAAAATATCTTCACAACTGTGAAAGGTATGAATGAAAATGCAATTTCGGATTGGCGTGATGCCCTGTAATTTTGACTAAATAAATGAATATTTGACCCTGGTTTCCTATACAATAAATGTTGTTTACAGTACTGTAACGATCCTATTTCTCTAAATCCTGATCTCATTTTTGCGATTTTGATGAGTTTTTAATTAATATCTATGCTAATTCTCAAAATATTACAATTATGATTCTCAGGTGCACCAGGACAGGTTTTGTACTATCCTCACCTAATTTTTTTTACTTCTAGCTGTGCTAGATTTTCCTTGCCATCGGACACACACATACAAAGCAAAACTTTCTTTTATTAGTATAGATTTACAGGGACACAAAAAGAATGAACTGTGTTTTTATTATGTTTTTAATTGTGTAACATCATTAAAATACAGTACAAATGTTTTTTGTCCGTGGACTATTATGTAACAGGATTCTTTAGTATGATCCTGTAAAAGCGTGATAAATGCTTTCCACACTATATATTCTGTAGAAAGCATGTTTCGGTGCACCTCAGAAATACATATCAATTTCGTGTTGTTTGAAATGGTGTAGCATCATTAAAATACGCTGCAAGCTATTTTTCCCAATAGACTATAATATAATGGAATTATTTTGTGTCTATTTTTAGAGTCTTGCTTGGGTCGGGTTATATCCAGACCGAACCCAAAAATTCTATTTCAAGTTAACCCAAAACCTGAAATAAAAGATAATAAATCCATATTTTAAAATAATTAAGGAAAATACAGTTATGACTAATGTCAATTTTATATTTTATGTGGAAAAATGAACATGTATATATATATATATATATATATGTACTCATTAATGTTCAAATATATAGTATTTTTCATTGGAAAAAATATTCTAGATTTTTTTTGAAAAATTGAGTAAACTTAAACCCGACCACAAGAATCAATTCCTAAACCGAAACAATTACAGTAAAAATTAGCATCAACCCGACCTACGAATTGGGTCGAATAAAATCAGGTTACCCGATTTGATGCAGTACTCTAATCCCTATAAACGGACTTTAAATACGGCACACTTCATTTTCAAGAGAGATAATGCTACAGCAAAGCTCAATAACATATATAAATTACATGGCAACTGGACTGTGTTTATGGGAATTAAAGTGTGGGCAGGAAACCGAAGTTGTAAACATTTTTCAGCTATATTATGTTGACTATTATTGATGTTAGAAAGTCTTAAAAAGATATACAAATATTAATTATTTTAAAACAAAATAACTTTGAAAAATATACATTTTTTTAAAGCTAGTATTTGAAAATATTCTGAGAAGTACTAAAAAAGCCTTCAAAGGCCGTCATTTGGGTAGAGTACTGCATGGCTCGAGTTACTCAATTTTCCCTGAACCCGACCCGGGGTTCGGGTTTGCACTATTTATTTCAGTGTGGGTCGGGTTCACTTAAAAAGTTCCTTGTATGGGTCTTTTTCAAATTTAGTTTAGATATTTTCGGGTCTGATTCAGGTGAAAGTTTTAAACAATGGATGTATTTCAAAAGAAAGTCCTGAATATTAGGTAGCTTTCAATACAAAAAAGTATAAAGCTACCTATTGCAGCCGTTCGGAAGAAAGCAGTTCCGGAAAATTTCGATATATATTCACCGATCATGATCCACAGACCCCAAAACCACCCTCCACTCAAATGTTGATTTATATATTATATATATATATATATATATATATATATCTGACCTATGTCATACGATAACGCCCGTATTTATGAATCGATTTGGATGAAACTAACTGTGTGTATTGAAGTCACTAATGTCTCGACCGAGTTCGTTGGCCAGCTTGGTCCGCCATTTTGTTTCAAGATGGCGGCCATTTAAAACTAAAATAAATATACAAAAAAAATAAAAATTCAAATTTATTTTTTAATTACGTGTTAGGCCTTGATACAAGGATTCCAGAGCATTTTTTGGTTTACCTCTATCTTAAAAAATGGCTGAGATAGAGCAGTTTGAAATTCTAGGGTGGCTGACATTCTGAAACAAAACAGCACATTAACGCGATTACTCGCAAATTGTTTTCTTTCATTGTTGTAATAATTTTCCCAATCATACGCATAAAACTATATATTCATATCCGTTAGCGCCAAATTCTCGCCAAAATTGGCGACATTTGGCGAAATATTGCCAAATTTGGCGACCAAAATAAATCTTCATAAATGAAGGCAATTTGGCTATTGCTCAATAATTTGGCGAATTTCTTATTCAAATTCAGTATTAACGAATCTTTTGTAAACGTTTCTTTGCATTTTAGCTTGCTGTTTTCGTGTAACATTAGCTAAAATTTTAAAACGAAGATATAGGAAAGCTACCTTTTCCTCTCGGTACAGGCCGGAAGGACTTTTTTTAATAAGATGGATATTAATGAGTGTGTATGTGTTCATTTTTATTAAAAAATAAATAAAATTGATATTAGAGATATAATTATAAACTACATTTTCATAATTGTATTAAAATATAGATTCATTTTTTTCACTTTGGGTTTGGGGTTGACTTTAAGCAGAATTTCCGTTTTCTAGTCGTGCAGGACTCCACCTTCGGACCCTGCGTTGATAGTACTGCTGTACACGCATTAGAGTAAAATGACACAAATCACATTTAAATACGTTAATTAGGTCAAAAGATATAACGGTCTTTATGTTGCACTGTCTATAGTTGCCACATCTTCTTTCACAATTTAAATGCATTTATCTAAAAATTAATTTATAAAAATCTATCATATTTTTTTAATTGATATTTCTATATTTTCATGAAGTATAAAGTTATGAAACTGCATAATATTTTCAATTATATACTCTTTAAACTGTTTTTGAGATTTTAAGAGAAACTTTTGAAAACATGATTCTCATCGTAGTGACAGACAGTATACATAAAAATAAATCGATCAAGTGCGAGTATAACTCGCGCTCAAAGTGTTCCATACATTGAATTTATTAATTACACTCTTACAACCCCAATTTTTTTAAAGACAAGTAATTTAATTAATATCTCGGCTAATTACCAAATTTATTTATTTTTTGAAAATCATTATTAACTATCCTTGGATGATTCTGCATCGATAAGTACCTTAAGCGCAACTCCCTTGCGGGCCGCCCAAAAAGTAAAGTTTGTGTGTAACGGAAAAATGCGTTTTTCTCAAAAACTATCTGACCTAGGAAAATCGCTATAGTTTTTCTTAAAGATTTGAATAAACTCCTACTACCCCTATTTTTTTCAAAATTTTATTTTCACTAGATTCGGAAATAGGGGTGTGGGGGACATATTTTTGCAGTACATTTTCGACGATATCTCTGAAAATATAATACCTAAAATTAAAACAAATGTATTTTTGAGTTCGGAGTTACGAAGTCTTTCACACAATATTAAAAAAAAAAAAAAAAAAAAGTAATTTAATTACCTTCCCTAAAATTTTCCTAAATATATTTGTGAATGGCTAAGGCTAATAAGCAGTGTTGAATTCAGACACTTTTCTGCGGGAGGGATTCTGTGGCTCCGAGGGGGGGGGGGGGGGAGAGAATTGTACTTTTTTAACCATTAAAAGCATAAGATCTCAAATCTTCCGGAAGGGGGGTGTTCCCCCCGGGCCACCCTCTGAATTCAACACTGATCAATAGGCTTTATGACTTTTTCAAGTTTGAACTTTCCACATTCCCCAGTTTACCAGAAAAACTACTGTAACAAACAGACACACGAGTGATCTTATAATGGTTCCGTTTTTAATTGACCCTAAGACTCTTCTTAAGAAACCCTAATAACTATTTTCATCTAAATATTGATTGTTTATTTTTTTTAATAATAAATACTTATGTAAATCTCTAAGACACATTCACGTTTATTCTTTTCTTATTTAAAAATTAAAAAATCATGCAAAAAATGTTATTCTTTTCTAGAATAAATATCGAACGAGCTATGCTCGATCAAAATTAGCTTTGAGTTCAAATATCATGACCAAAATGACCCACTAATCAAATTTTCTTGAACATGTGACCAAGCCCAATTGTCTTCTCGTACCCGAAACCCGTAGGATGTAAAATTTAGTCAAAATAGTCTGAGTCGTATTTTAGATAAAATTGGCCCACAGTGACCCAAAAATGACCCACAAATTGAATTTTCTCGGACGTATGATATAGCCCAATGATTTTCTCGTGCCCGCAACTCGTCAGGTGTCAGGTGCAAAATTTAATCAAAATCGCCAGAGCCGCTCTTTAGATAAAATTAATTTGACTCGCGTTGACCCACTAATCGAAAGTTCTCGAACACGTGACCTAGCCCAACAGTCTTCTCGTGCCCGAAAACCATAGGACACAAAATTTAGTCTAAATAGTCTGAGCCGTTCTTTAGATAAAATTAGCTAGACCCACTAATTGAATTTTCTCGGACATGTGACGTAGCCCAATGATTTTCTCGTGCCCGAAACTCGTAGGATACAAAATTTAATCAAATTGTTAGAGCCGTACTTTAGATAAAATTAACTTGACCCGCGTTGACCCACTAATCTAAAGTTCTCGAACACGGGACCTACCCCAACAGTCTTCTCGTTCCCGAAAACCATAGGATGCAAACTTTCGTCTAAATAGTCTGAGCTGTTTTATAGTTAAAATTAGCTTGACCCATAGTGACCCACTAATCGAAATATCTCGAACATGTGACCTAGTCCAATGGTCTTCTCGTTCCCTAAAACTGCAGGATACTAAATTTAGTTCAAATCCTCTGAGCCGTTTTTAAGATAAAATTAGCCTGACCACAGTCACCAAAAAATGACCCATTAATCGGATTTTCTCGAGCATGTGACCTAGCCCAATGGTTTTCGCGTGCCCCAAAACCGTAGGATACAAAAATTAGTTATAAAAGTCTGTGCCATTTTTAAGATAAAAATAGCTTGACCCAAAATGACCCACTAATCGAAATTTTTCGAATATGTAACCTAGCCCAATAGTCTTCTCGTTCCCTAAAACTGTAGGATACTAAATTTAGTTCAAATCCTCTGAGCCGTTTTTAAGATAAAAATAGCTTGACCCATGACCAAAATGACCCACTAACCGAATTTTCTCGAACATGTGACTTAGCCCAACAGCCTTCTCCTGCCCGAAAACCATCATAGGATGCAAAATTTTGTTTAAGAGCCTACACTAGTCACGCGAAGAAACGCTCACGCTAATGTTAAGTCTATGGGAATGTTATTGCGCGATTTCTCGCTCGCATTTTAATATTTTTAAATGATTTTTTTTGCGTAGGATAGCTGACGTCGATCTCTATCGTTGTTAGTTTTTACTTTTTCGATTTTGGCTCCAGTTTTTTTTTTTTATATAAGGGTACTTTCATTTTCAGAACCGGTTGCAACCGGTTCCAAAATTTAAAATGTCCGCTTATAAAAAAAACTTTAACCAAAATAAAAAAAATAAAAACTAACAACGTTGCAGATCGACCTCAGCTATCCTACGCAAAAAAAAATCCTTTAAAAATATTAAAATGCGAGCGAGAAATCGCGGGATAACCTTCCCATAGACTTAACATTAGCGTGAGCGTTTTTTCGCGTGACTAGTGTAGGCTCTTAAATAGTCTGAGCTGTTTTTTAGATAAAATTAGCTTAACCCACAGTGACCCACTAATCGAATTTTCTCGGACATGTGACCTAGCCCAATGATTTTCTCGTGCCCGAAACTCGTAGGATACAAAATTTAATCAAAATCGTTAGAGCCGTTTTTTAGATAAATTTTACTTGATCCGCGATGACCCAAAAATGATCCACTAATCTAAAGTTCTCGAAGATGTGACCCAGCTCAATAGTCTTGTCGTGCCCGAAAATTAGTCAAATTTGTTTGAACCGTTTTTTAGATACAAATAGCTTGACCATGACCCATGGTGACCCACTAATCGAATTTTCTGGAACATGTGACCTAGCCCAGTGGTTTTCTGGTGCCCCAAAACGGTAGGATACAAAATTTCGTCAAAATCGTTAGAGCCGTTTTTAAGATAAAATTTGTATATATATATATATACAGGGTGATTCATAAAAGATGGGCAGAACTTTAAGGGGTTATAGTACACTTAAAGACAAATAATATTAAATAGGAGACTAAGGGTCCCAGACGTATTCCCAAGGAGATAGGGGGCATTAAAGTTTAGGGTCCGAAATTTCAAATGATTATAAAACATGGAAAAATTGGTCGATTCGTTTGCGGTTTTTGCAAAAAATTTTCTTTATGCCAGTATTTTCTTGAAATAAAATTTTAAAGTTCAATTTCAAAAAATGCCGATAGGGGGCGCTTTAGACTTTGGAGTAACAAACAACTATTTTTTAACGTTATTTTTTGTATTTCTTTAAATGATTTCGAAAGCTTAGACTTAAACTTAAATTTTGATCTAAAAATCTGAGTCCTAACGAGTAGTTAAGTAGCGTAAACTGAAATTTGAAATTTGAAACCCTTCTCCCCCCAGAACAAAAATCAGTTATTCCCGATCTTTGTGTCGTAGATTAGGCTCTAACTACTGCCGCGTTTTGCTAAAATTATTCTTTATGTCAGTATTTTCTTGAAAATAAATTTTAAAGAAAATTTTCAAAAAATTCCGATAGAGGGCGCTTTAGACTTTGGAGTAACGAACAACTATTTTATACCGTTATTTTTTGTGTCTCATTAAATGCTTTCTAAAGCTTAGACTTAAACTTAAATTTTCAGCTCAAAATCTGAATCGCTGAGCGTGGTTCAGTAGCGAGGGGAGGGGGTTCAAATTTCAACTTCTGAACATAGTTCAGTTTGCACTACTTAACCATGCCCAACGATTCTGTGCTGTGATACGAGGCAAAAATACAACTTTCGTCAAGGACTGCATAGTCGGAATTCACTCATAAAGGCACTGGCAGAGTTGGAAACGTCGCTCATGCAAACGTTAAAGCTCCATTCCTGACGCTAGTCACCGGGTGAAGAAGGAAACAGAAAGTATGCAAATGTCAAATGGGGAAGAAGAAGAACACGTATGCAAAATTTCGACACGATTCAGGCATAAAAACCACTGAACGGTGAGTCAAGTGTAAGTCGCTGTAGTAATGAATCGGAAGATGGTGCCCTTCACGAATAAGGAAAAGGCTGAGATGCATTTAATTTACGGAGCGGCAGATGGAAATGGTGCAGAGGCACAACGAATGTACGGAGAGCGATTTCCTAACAGGCGGTTGCCTAACCGCAAAACTTTCGAGCGCTTGCACAGACAGTTATGTGAGACGGGATCATTTCTCGCTTCCCGGTCGAATGCAGGTCGTGCAAAAAAGGACGAATCAGTAGTTGTTGCAGAAGCCATTCTGGATGTAGTAGCGGCGCAGCCAAGTACAAGTACACGAACAGTGGCTAGCCAGGTGGATACCTCACAGTCCACGACTTGGAGGGTACTGAAGGATGAACATTTGCTCCCGTTTCATGTGCAACGAGTCCAGAAACTGTCTCCAGGGGATTATCCAAATCGTATTGAATTCGCCCGCTGGTTTCTGCAGCAGAACGCGCTAAATCCACATTTTGGACGAACTGTGCTTTTCACCGATGAATGTACCTTCACACGTGAAGGTACATTTAACACACACAATGCACATGTATGGGCGGATGTCAATCCACATGCTACGTATCCACATGCTCATCAGAGACGCTTTTCCATCAATGTTTGGGCAGGAATCCTCGGAGACCACCTAATCGGACCGTACCTTCTTCCTGAACGCCTCAACGGTAAAACATACCTCACATTTCTGCAACATGTGCTGCCAGACCTGTTAAACGTTGTTCCTCCACGCATCCGGCGGGTCATGTGGTTCCAGCACGATGGAGCGCCAGCCCATTACGTACGAGACGTCCGCAACTATCTGGACATCACATTTCCGAACAGATGGATTGGTCGAGGTGGTCCTGTTGCTTGGCCTGCTCGCTCGCCAGATCTTTCACCCCTCGATTTCTTTTTTTGGGGACGATTGAAGGCTCTTATGTATGAGACACCCATTGAATCCCCCGAGGAACTGGTCGCCAGACTTTCCGCCGCTGTAGGGGAAGTGCTCGAAAAGCCTGATGTTTTCGCGAATGTTCGCCGTTCCATTCGTCGCCGTTGTTCTGCGTGCATAACCTCTGGTGGTCACAATTTTGAACATTTATTGTGATTACATGTTAATAAATATGCTTTGGTAACATAATCCTAATTTGTGTCTTTTTACCTCGTATCACAGCACACAATGTGTGGACATGGTAAACTGAACTGTGCTCAGGAGTAGAAATTTCAAACCCCTCTCCCCAGAAACTTAACCACGTCTAACGATTCAGATTTTGGGCTGAAAATTTAAGTCTAAGCTTTAGAAAGCATTTAATGAGACACAAAAAATAACGGTATAAAATAGTTGTTCGTTACTCCAAAGTCTAAAGCGCCCTCTATCGGAATTTTTTGAAAATTTTCTTTAAAATTTATTTTCAAGAAAATACTGACATAAAGAATAATTTTAGCAAAACGCGGCAGTAGTTAGAGCCTAATCTACGACACAAAGATCGGGAATAACTGATTTTTGTTCTGGGGGGAGAAGGGTTTCAAATTTCAAATTTCAGTTTACGCTACTTAACTACTCGTTAGGACTCAGATTTTTAGATCAAAATTTAAGTTTAAGTCTAAGCTTTCGAAATCATTTAAAGAAATACAAAAAATAACGTTAAAAAATAGTTGTTTGTTACTCCAAAGTCTAAAGCGCCCCCTATCGGCATTTTTTGAAATTGAACTTTAAAATTTTATTTCAAGAAAATACTGGCATAAAGAAAATTTTTTGCAAAAACCGCAAACGAATCGACCAATTTTTCCATGTTTTATAATCATTTGAAATTTCGGACCCTAAACTTTAATGCCCCCTATCTCCTTGGGAATACGTCTGGGACCCTTAGTCTCCTATTTAATATTATTTGTCTTTAAGTGTACTATAACCCCTTAAAGTTCTGCCCATCTTTTATGAATCACCCTGTATATAAAACCACACACATATACACGCAAGATTTGCTCGTATTAACAATCTGGTGTCCTCTAGATAGTCTGAAACGGTTTTTAAACTCTGCTACACTGAGATTAAAAAGTGAGGGCTAAAAAGGATTAGCCCGATCTCTTAAATGCCATAAAATGCGGGCTTTACATCGTTGTAATCGACGAATAATAAAATATTCTGCTATAGTGGTTACACTGAAACGCACAAATGCAACATCGATCAAATACAAACTCTTTCACAGTTTCATTCGAGATTGCGAAAATATCGCTGCGAACTTTGCGCTTACGCCGAACTTTGCGCTTACGCTCTTTGCGGCACCTCTGAGTACTCGCAGATTTTCATGCGAGATAGCGAAAAACTAGCTGCGAAGTTTTCTCTATTTTACTGATCGAGAAAAGTTAATTGCGAAAATTAACTTTAAACTCCTCCTTCAACTGTCACTCAAGAAGAAAACTGCTGAGCTCAAATAAGCCTGGAGAGATGATACAATTTTCAGTTGCTTTAGGTTGGTGGCGCGTTACGTCTGGGAAATATTTCTACTAAGAAAGGTCATCATTTTTGAGAAATCATCAGTTTTGGATAGTAAATATTTTTATTTTTATCTGCTTTTTACTAGTTTGCTTCTGACAACAATTACACAGACTTGTAAAAAGAGAGTACATTTATAGAGAAAACATGCTAAACGATTACAAAAATGACCGTTTTATGCATTAAACTGTATATTTCAGTATTTAATCAAAAAATTGTAACTGCTTCAATGTGAAACAGTTATCAGCGCACTGACCTATCCGTAATAATTAAAATAAATTATTAAAAATCAAATATTACTTGAAAATTGAATCAGAAAAACTGAATACGGCAGTTTGACGTACACTCCATGTCTATTTTTTAGCTTAGTGCGAAAGGCGGAGTTTATAACTTCACCTGGATAGCATTTTTGCGAAATTTTCGCAGTTACGGAAATAAGCCCCGCCTTGACACCTGTCAAAATTTGTTTACTAATAAACAGCGAATGTTTCGCAAAAATGCAGGCTTCTGATTGGTCAATCTCGTATCGCAAACAGCGCAAAATCTATCTGGATCCCGGCCAAAAT
>CAWVPG010000202.1:0-111000 GCA_963931845.1 Maratus michaelseni | reverse complement strand
TAATTTTATTTTTTAATATTTTTTAATATTTCGGATATCGTCGAATCAAGCACTTACGGATGCTCCTATCTGTTTCAGTTTTACCAATGTACAGATGGAAGAAATTTTCACAATATCGATGCATCAGGGGGGGGGGGGGATTGTTTTGGATTTAAAAAAATAATAAATAAAAGTAACTATCCAAACGACAACAATTAATATTTACTGAAATTTAACGAACATCTCATATGCTGAAAAATATAACGAATAGAGTTAATTTGCGTACTATTAATTACGAAAAAATGGCTAAGGAAGAAGTATTGAATTTAGAAAATTTCGCTTTAAAACAGGACTAAGTGTACATTACAACTTTCAATTTTTTTTTCCTATCATAAATTATTCGTTTAAACAAGTTATAAATTTAGAGAATAAAACACTTCATTTTTTCTTTCTTTTTTTCTTTTCTTTTTAAAAAAAGTTTCAGAAATGGTGTAAAGAAAAGTAAGCAAACTTTATTATTATTATTATTATTATTTATTTTTTTATTTATATGTTTTTATTTCTATTTTATTTTATTTATTTTTTTTATTATTTTTTTATTTTTTATCTTTATCTTTTTATTTTTATTTTATTTTATTTATTTTTTTTATTTTAAATATTTTTTGTTTTATTACTAAATGCTGATTACAGTAAACATAAATACATATATTATCATTACTGCATGCAATAACAAAAATAATTTTAAAGATCAAATAATAGTAAATATGAAAGTTGGAGGGGTAGGGGACATTTTTACTATTAAATTATGAAAAAAATGAAAAACTTACTTTTGTTTAGAACGTTGTTACAAACTGTAGCGTAAATGGAAGTTAATTGTAATTCTAATTTTTAATTGATGTACAATTCAAGGAAGACATTTACAGAATCCATAGTTTCTGTAAATGTTTCCCTATAATGTACTATCTATACTGGATTTCATTTCCGCGTTTGATTTTAGTTGCTCAGCGTAACGTTTCTTCTATTTTCACAGAAAATTTTGAAAAAAAAAAAATCAAGAAACACCGATGCGATGGAAATCAACTCTCAAGTTGCAATTCTATAATTCATTTCAATGTGAATTTCGATAGGATTTTACAATACTCCACTAGCACATTCTTTTCTTTCTCAATACAGCAATCCGAGATTTAGAACTGACATAGTCATGATGATTTCCGAATTTCCTCATGCGTTTATCACCAGAGCGGAACTCCTGGCCTTCTTTTGAAAGATAGAGAATGTCGAACCATTTACACCATAGGGTTTCGTCAAATGGAGTATCAATATACAAGATGAGGGCTGATTCTTTCACCTGTTCGTACAGTTTCTGAAAAGCAGAATAAGAAACGAAATAAATACATGAATTATACATCAGTGATAATAAATGCACACAAAACAGCATCCTATATTAGGTTAATTCATCCTTTGACGTCCATGATGTACGCTGTATACGTCGAGGTATTATCTATTATCGTTAACGCTACTATGTATACGAGGATCGGTCAGAAAGTTTTTCGCAATCAATGAGTTTTTAATTTCACTATCATTGTAAAAAAGAAAAAAGAAAATCCATGAATTTGCAGGTGCTTTCTTTATATGAAATTTTTGTATTTTAACGGAAAATTTATATTTTGAAGGGAAGTCGTAAATTTTCCTGGAGAAACGGAAAACTTTCTTTTTACGACACAATGTACTGAAAGAAAGTTCATTATAACTTAGTTATAGTAGCGCATTGTAGTAGTTAGAAAATGTTTATTAAAATTTTTAATTTCAAATTACAGATTCTTATAAACTAAATATTGCAAAAAAATTTCAGAAAATCTCCTAAATTATAATTACAAATTTTACCATCAAATATTTTAAAATCAGTTACCACGGGATTTACTAAAAGAATTTTTAGCAATTAAACATTTTTTTTTTCTGTTACAGCTTATTATTTGAATCATGCTACAAATTTCCTGAAAATCTCATAAAATATAATTGTAAATGTTACCAAAACATTTTAAAAAAACAGCTCTTTCTGAATGCACTGAAAACATTTTTATTATTCAAATTATTTTCAAATTATAGACTGTTATAATCTAAATAATATTGCAAATTTTCAGGAAATGTAACAATTACAATCCTTACCATAACTTTATAAAAATAATTTTTACAGAATGTACCCAAAGAAAGTTAATTATTATTAAGTTATAGTAGCGCATTGTAGTTGTTAGAAATTGTTTATTAAAAATTGGAATTTCAAATTACAGATTCTTATAAATTGAATAATACAACAAATTTTCAGGAAATCTCCTAAATTATAATTACAAATTTTACCATCAAATATTTTAAAATCAGTTACCACGGGATTTACTAAAAGAATTTTTAGCAATTAAACATTTTTTTTTTTTTTCTGTTACAGCTTATTATTTGAATCATGCTACAAATTTCCTGAAAATCTCATAAAATATAATTGTAAATGTTACCAAAACATTTTAAAAAAACAGCTCTTTCTGAATGCACTGAAAACATTTTTATTATTCAAATTATTTTCAAATTATAGACTGTTATAATCTAAATAATATTGCAAATTTTCAGGAAATGTAACAATTACAATCCTTACCATAACTTTATAAAAATAATTTTTACAGAATGTACCCAAAGAAAGTTAATTATTATTAAGTTATAGTAGCGCATTGTAGTTGTTAGAAATTGTTTATTAAAAATTGGAATTTCAAATTACAGATTCTTATAAATTGAATAATACAACAAATTTTCAGGAAATCTCCTAAATTATAATTACAAATTTTACCATCAAATATTTTAAAATCAGTTACCACGGGATTTACTAAAAGAATTTTTAGCAATTAAACATTTTTTTTTTCTGTTACAGCTTATTATTTGAATCATGCTACAAATTTCCTGAAAATCTCATAAAATATAATTGTAAATGTTACCAAAACATTTAAAAAAAACAGCTCTTTCTGAATGCACTGAAAACATTTTTATTATTCAAATTATTTTCAAATTATAGACTGTTATAATCTAAATAATATTGCAAATTTTCAGGAAATGTAACAATTACAATCCTTACCATAACTTTATAAAAATAATTTTTACAGAATGTACCCAAAGAAAGTTAATTATTATTAAGTTATAGTAGCGCATTGTAGTTGTTAGAAATTGTTTATTAAAAATTGGAATTTCAAATTACAGATTCTTATAAATTGAATAATACAACAAATTTTCAGGAAATCTCCTAAATTATAATTACAAATTTTACCATCAAATATTTTAAAATCAGTTACCACGGGATTTACTAAAAGAATTTTTAGCAATTAAACATTTTTTTTTTTTCTGTTACAGCTTATTATTTGAATCATGCTACAAATTTCCTGAAAATCTCATAAAATATAATTGTAAATGTTACCAAAACATTTTAAAAAACAGCTCTTTCTGAATGCACTGAAAACATTTTTATTATTCAAATTATTTTCAAATTATAGACTGTTATAATCTAAATAATATTGCAAATTTTCAGGAAATGTAATAATTACAATCCTTACCATAACTTTATAAAAATAATTTTTACAGAATGTACCCAAAGAAAGTTAATTATTATTAAGTTATAGTAGCGCATTGTAGTTGTTAGAAATTGTTTATTAAAAATTGGAATTTCAAATTACAGATTCTTATAAATTGAATAATACAACAAATTTTCAGGAAATCTCCTAAATTATAATTACAAATTTTACCATCAAATATTTTAAAATCAGTTACCACGGGATTTACTAAAAGAATTTTTAGCAATTAAACATTTTTTTTTTTCTGTTACAGCTTATTATTTGAATCATGCTACAAATTTCCTGAAAATCTCATAAAATATAATTGTAAATGTTACCAAAACATTTTAAAAAAACAGCTCTTTCTGAATGCACTGAAAACATTTTTATTATTCAAATTATTTTCAAATTATAGACTGTTATAATCTAAATAATATTGCAAATTTTCAGGAAATGTAACAATTACAATCCTTACCATAACTTTATAAAAATAATTTTTACAGAATGTACCCAAAGAAAGTTAATTATTATTAAGTTATAGTAGCGCATTGTAGTTGTTAGAAATTGTTTATTAAAAATTGGAATTTCAAATTACAGATTCTTATAAATTGAATAATACAACAAATTTTCAGGAAATCTCCTAAATTATAATTACAAATTTTACCATCAAATATTTTTAAATCAGTTACCACGGGATTTACTAAAAGAATTTTTAGCAAATTAAACTTTTTTTTTTCTGTTACAGCTTATTATTTGAATCATGCTACAAATTTCCTGAAAATCTCATAAAATATAATTGTAAATGTTACCAAAACATTTTAAAAAAACAGCTCTTTCTGAATGCACTGAAAACATTTTTATTATTCAAATTATTTTCAAATTATAGACTGTTATAATCTAAATAATATTGCAAATTTTCAGGAAATGTAACAATTACAATCCTTACCATAACTTTATAAAAATAATTTTTACAGAATGTACCCAAAAAAAGTTAATTATTATTAAGTTATAGTAGCGCATTGTAGTTGTTAGAAATTGTTTATTAAAAATTGGAATTTCAAATTACAGATTCTTATAAATTGAATAATACAACAAATTTTCAGGAAATCTCCTAAATTATAATTACAAATTTTACCATCAAATATTTTAAAATCAGTTACCACGGGATTTACTAAAAGAATTTTTAGCAATTAAACATTTTTTTTTTCTGTTACAGCTTATTATTTGAATCATGCTACAAATTTCCTGAAAATCTCATAAAATATAATTGTAAATGTTACCAAAACATTTTAAAAAAACAGCTCCTTCTGAATGCACTGAAAACATTTTTATTATTCAAATTATTTTCAAATTATAGACTGTTATAATCTAAATAATATTGCAAATTTTCAGGAAATGTAACAATTACAATCCTTACCATAACTTTATAAAAAAATTTTTACAGAATGTACCCAAAGAAAGTTAATTATTATTAAGTTATAGTAGCGCATTGTAGTTGTTAGAAATTGTTTATTAAAATTTGGAATTTCAAATTACAGATTCTTATAAATTGAATAATACAACAAATTTTCAGGAAATCTCCTAAATTATAATTACAAATTTTACCATCAAATATTTTAAAATCAGTTACCACGGGATTTACTAAAAGAATTTTTAGCAATTAAACATTTTTTTTTCTGTTACAGCTTATTATTTGAATCATGCTACAAATTTCCTGAAAATCTCATAAAATATAATTGTAAATGTTACCAAAACATTTAAAAAAAAACAGCTCTTTCTGAATGCACTGAAAACATTTTTATTATTCAAATTATTTTCAAATTATAGACTGTTATAATCTAAATAATATTGCAAATTTTCAGGAAATGTAACAATTACAATCCTTACCATAACTTTATAAAAAAATTTTTACAGAATGTACCCAAAGAAAGTTAATTATTATTAAGTTATAGTAGCGCATTGTAGTTGTTAGAAATTGTTTATTAAAATTTGGAATTTCAAATTACAGATTCTTATAAATTGAATAATACAACAAATTTTCAGGAAATCTCCTAAATTATAATTACAAATTTTACCATCAAATATTTTAAAATCAGTTACCACGGGATTTACTAAAAGAATTTTTAGCAATTAAACATTTTTTTTTCTGTTACAGCTTATTATTTGAATCATGCTACAAATTTCCTGAAAATCTCATAAAATATAATTGTAAATGTTACCAAAACATTTTAAAAAAAACAGCTCTTTCTGAATGCACTGAAAACATTTTTATTATTCAAATTATTTTCAAATTATAGACTGTTATAATCTAAATAATATTGCAAATTTTCAGGAAATGTAACAATTACAATCCTTACCATAACTTTATAAAAATAATTTTTACAGAATGTACCCAAAGAAAGTTAATTATTATTAAGTTATAGTAGCGCATTGTAGTTGTTAGAAATTGTTTATTAAAAATTGGAATTTCAAATTACAGATTCTTATAAATTGAATAATTCAACAAATTTTCAGGAATTTTCCTAAATTATAATTACAAATTTTACCATCAAATATTTTAAAATCAGTTACCACGGGATTTACTAAAAGAATTTTTAGCAATTAAACATTTTTTTTTTCTGTTACAGCTTATTATTTGAATCATGCTACAAATTTCCTGAAAATCTCATAAAATATAATTGTAAATGTTACCAAAACATTTAAAAAAAACAGCTCTTTCTGAATGCACTGAAAACATTTTTATTATTCAAATTATTTTCAAATTATAGACTGTTATAATCTAAATAATATTGCAAATTTTCAGGAAATGTAACAATTACAATCCTTACCATAACTTTATAAAAATAATTTTTACAGAATGTACCCAAAGAAAGTTAATTATTATTAAGTTATAGTAGCGCATTGTAGTTGTTAGAAATTGTTTATTAAAAATTGGAATTTCAAATTACAGATTCTTATAAATTGAATAATACAACAAATTTTCAGGAAATCTCCTAAATTATAATTACAAATTTTACCATCAAATATTTTAAAATCAGTTACCACGGGATTTACTAAAAGAATTTTTAGCAATTAAACATTTTTTTTTTCTGTTACAGCTTATTATTTGAATCATGCTACAAATTTCCTGAAAATCTCATAAAATATAATTGTAAATGTTACCAAAACATTTTAAAAAAACAGCTCTTTCTGAATGCACTGAAAACATTTTTATTATTCAAATTATTTTCAAATTATAGACTGTTATAATCTAAATAATATTGCAAATTTTCAGGAAATGTAACAATTACAATCCTTACCATAACTTTATAAAAATAATTTTTACAGAATGTACCCAAAAAAGTTAATTATTATTAAGTTATAGTAGCGCATTGTAGTTGTTAGAAATTGTTTATTAAAAATTGGAATTTCAAATTACAGATTCTTATAAATTGAATAATACAACAAATTTTCAGGAAATCTCCTAAATTATAATTACAAATTTTACCATCAAATATTTTAAAATCAGTTACCACGGGATTTACTAAAAGAATTTTTAGCAATTAAACATTTTTTTTTTCTGTTACAGCTTATTATTTGAATCATGCTACAAATTTCCTGAAAATCTCATAAAATATAATTGTAAATGTTACCAAAACATTTAAAAAAAACAGCTCTTTCTGAATGCACTGAAAACATTTTTATTATTCAAATTATTTTCAAATTATAGACTGTTATAATCTAAATAATATTGCAAATTTTCAGGAAATGTAACAATTACAATCCTTACCATAACTTTATAAAAATAATTTTTACAGAATGTACCCAAAGAAAGTTAATTATTATTAAGTTATAGTAGCGCATTGTAGTTGTTAGAAATTGTTTATTAAAAATTGGAATTTCAAATTACAGATTCTTATAAATATAATAATACAACAAATTTTCAGGAAATCTCCTAAATTATAATTACAAATTTTACCATCAAATATTTTAAAATCAGTTACCACGGGATTTACTAAAAGAATTTTTAGCAATTAAACATTTTTTTTTTCTGTTACAGCTTATTATTTGAATCATGCTACAAATTTCCTGAAAATCTCATAAAATATAATTGTAAATGTTACCAAAACATTTAAAAAAAACAGCTCTTTCTGAATGCACTGAAAACATTTTTATTATTCAAATTATTTTCAAATTATAGACTGTTATAATCTAAATAATATTGCAAATTTTCAGGAAATGTAACAATTACAATCCTTACCATAACTTTATAAAAATAATTTTTACAGAATGTACCCAAAGAAAGTTAATTATTATTAAGTTATAGTAGCGCATTGTAGTTGTTAGAAATTGTTTATTAAAAATTGGAATTTCAAATTACAGATTCTTATAAATTGAATAATACAACAAATTTTCAGGAAATCTCCTAAACTATAATTACAAATTTTACCATCAAATATTTTAAAATCAGTTACCACGGGATTTACTAAAAGAATTTTTAGCAATTAAACATTTTTTTTTCTGTTACAGCTTATTATTTGAATCATGCTACAAATTTCCTGAAAATCTCATAAAATATAATTGTAAATGTTACCAAAACATTTAAAAAAAACAGCTCTTTCTGAATGCACTGAAAACATTTTTATTATTCAAATTATTTTCAAATTATAGACTGTTATAATCTAAATAATATTGCAAATTTTCAGGAAATGTAACAATTACAATCCTTACCATAACTTTATAAAAATAATTTTTACAGAATGTACCCAAAGAAAGTTAATTATTATTAAGTTATAGTAGCGCATTGTAGTTGTTAGAAATTGTTTATTAAAAATTGGAATTTCAAATTACAGATTCTTATAAATTGAATAATACAACAAATTTTCAGGAAATCTCCTAAATTATAATTACAAATTTTACCATCAAATATTTTAAAATCAGTTACCACGGGATTTACTAAAAGAATTTTTAGCAATTAAACATTTTTTTTTTCTGTTACAGCTTATTATTTGAATCATGCTACAAATTTCCTGAAAATCTGATAAAATATAACTGTAAATGTTACCAAAACATTTAAAAAAAACAGCTCTTTCTGAATGCACTGAAAACATTTTTATTATTCAAATTATTTTCAAATTATAGACTGTTATAATCTAAATAATATTGCAAATTTTCAGGAAATGTAACAATTACAATCCTTACCATAACTTTATAAAAATAATTTTTACAGAATGTACCCAAAAAAAGTTAATTATTATTAAGTTATAGTAGCGCATTGTAGTTGTTAGAAATTGTTTATTAAAAATTGGAATTTCAAATTACAGATTCTTATAAATTGAATAATACAACAAATTTTCAGGAAATCTCCTAAATTATAATTACAAATTTTACCATCAAATATTTTAAAATCAGTTACCACGGGATTTACTAAAAGAATTTTTAGCAATTAAACATTTTTTTTTTTTTCTGTTACAGCTTATTATTTGAATCATGCTACAAATTTCCTGAAAATCTCATAAAATATAATTGTAAATGTTACCAAAACATTTTAAAAAAAACAGCTCCTTCTGAATGCACTGAAAACATTTTTATTATTCAAATTATTTTCAAATTATAGACTGTTATAATCTAAATAATATTGCAAATTTTCAGGAAATGTAACAATTACAATCCTTACCATAACTTTATAAAAATAATTTTTACAGAATGTACCCAAAGAAAGTTAATTATTATTAAGTTATAGTAGCGCATTGTAGTTGTTAGAAATTGTTTATTAAAATTTGGAATTTCAAATTACAGATTCTTATAAATTGAATAATACAACAAATTTTCAGGAAATCTCCTAAATTATAATTACAAATTTTACCATCAAATATTTTAAAATCAGTTACCACGGGATTTACTAAAAGAATTTTTAGCAATTAAACATTTTTTTTTCTGTTACAGCTTATTATTTGAATCATGCTACAAATTTCCTGAAAATCTCATAAAATATAATTGTAAATGTTACCAAAACATTTAAAAAAAAACAGCTCTTTCTGAATGCACTGAAAACATTTTTATTATTCAAATTATTTTCAAATTATAGACTGTTATAATCTAAATAATATTGCAAATTTTCAGGAAATGTAACAATTACAATCCTTACCATAACTTTATAAAAATAATTTTTACAGAATGTACCCAAAGAAAGTTAATTATTATTAAGTTATAGTAGCGCATTGTAGTTGTTAGAAATTGTTTATTAAAAATTGGAATTTCAAATTACAGATTCTTATAAATTGAATAATACAACAAATTTTCAGGAATTTTCCTAAATTATAATTACAAATTTTACCATCAAATATTTTAAAATCAGTTACCACGGGATTTACTAAAAGAATTTTTAGCAATTAAACATTTTTTTTTTCTGTTACAGCTTATTATTTGAATCATGCTACAAATTTCCTGAAAATCTCATAAAATATAATTGTAAATGTTACCAAAACATTTAAAAAAAACAGCTCTTTCTGAATGCACTGAAAACATTTTTATTATTCAAATTATTTTCAAATTATAGACTGTTATAATCTAAATAATATTGCAAATTTTCAGGAAATGTAACAATTACAATCCTTACCATAACTTTATAAAAATAATTTTTACAGAATGTACCCAAAGAAAGTTAATTATTATTAAGTTATAGTAGCGCATTGTAGTTGTTAGAAATTGTTTATTAAAAATTGGAATTTCAAATTACAGATTCTTATAAATTGAATAATACAACAAATTTTCAGGAAATCTCCTAAATTATAATTACAAATTTTACCATCAAATATTTTAAAATCAGTTACCACGGGATTTACTAACAGAATTTTTAGCAATTAAACATTTTTTTTTTTCTGTTACAGCTTATTATTTGAATCATGCTACAAATTTCCTGAAAATCTCATAAAATATAATTGTAAATGTTACCAAAACATTTTAAAAAAACAGCTCTTTCTGAATGCACTGAAAACATTTTTATTATTCAAATTATTTTCAAATTATAGACTGTTATAATCTAAATAATATTGCAAATTTTCAGGAAATGTAACAATTACAATCCTTACCATAACTTTATAAAAATAATTTTTACAGAATGTACCCAAAAAAAGTTAATTATTATTAAGTTATAGTAGCGCATTGTAGTTGTTAGAAATTGTTTATTAAAAATTGGAATTTCAAATTACAGATTCTTATAAATTGAATAATACAACAAATTTTCAGGAAATCTCCTAAATTATAATTACAAATTTTACCATCAAATATTTTAAAACAGTTACCACGGGATTTACTAAAAGAATTTTTAGCAATTAAACATTTTTTTTTTTTCTGTTACAGCTTATTATTTGAATCATGCTACAAATTTCCTGAAAATCTCATAAAATATAATTGTAAATGTTACCAAAACATTTTAAAAAAACAGCTCTTTCTGAATGCACTGAAAACATTTTTATTATTCAAATTATTTTCAAATTATAGACTGTTATAATCTAAATAATATTGCAAATTTTCAGGAAATGTAACAATTACAATCCTTACCATAACTTTATAAAAATAATTTTTACAGAATGTACCCAAAGAAAGTTAATTATTATTAAGTTATAGTAGCGCATTGTAGTTGTTAGAAATTGTTTATTAAAAATTGGAATTTCAAATTACAGATTCTTATAAATTGAATAATACAACAAATTTTCAGGAAATCTCCTAAATTATAATTACAAATTTTACCATCAAATATTTTAAAATCAGTTACCACGGGATTTACTAAAAGAATTTTTAGCAATTAAACATTTTTTTTTTCTGTTACAGCTTATTATTTGAATCATGCTACAAATTTCCTGAAAATCTCATAAAATATAATTGTAAATGTTACCAAAACATTTAAAAAAAACAGCTCTTTCTGAATGCACTGAAAACATTTTTATTATTCAAATTATTTTCAAATTATAGACTGTTATAATCTAAATAATATTGCAAATTTTCAGGAAATGTAACAATTACAATCCTTACCATAACTTTATAAAAATAATTTTTACAGAATGTACCCAAAGAAAGTTAATTATTATTAAGTTATAGTAGCGCATTGTAGTTGTTAGAAATTGTTTATTAAAAATTGGAATTTCAAATTACAGATTCTTATAAATTGAATAATACAACAAATTTTCAGGAAATCTCCTAAACTATAATTACAAATTTTACCATCAAATATTTTAAAATCAGTTACCACGGGATTTACTAAAAGAATTTTTAGCAATTAAACATTTTTTTTTCTGTTACAGCTTATTATTTGAATCATGCTACAAATTTCCTGAAAATCTCATAAAATATAATTGTAAATGTTACCAAAACATTTAAAAAAAACAGCTCTTTCTGAATGCACTGAAAACATTTTTATTATTCAAATTATTTTCAAATTATAGACTGTTATAATCTAAATAATATTGCAAATTTTCAGGAAATGTAACAATTACAATCCTTACCATAACTTTATAAAAATAATTTTTACAGAATGTACCCAAAGAAAGTTAATTATTATTAAGTTATAGTAGCGCATTGTAGTTGTTAGAAATTGTTTATTAAAAATTGGAATTTCAAATTACAGATTCTTATAAATTGAATAATACAACAAATTTTCAGGAAATCTCCTAAATTATAATTACAAATTTTACCATCAAATATTTTAAAATCAGTTACCACGGGATTTACTAAAAGAATTTTTAGCAATTAAACATTTTTTTTTTCTGTTACAGCTTATTATTTGAATCATGCTACAAATTTCCTGAAAATCTGATAAAATATAATTGTAAATGTTACCAAAACATTTAAAAAAAACAGCTCTTTCTGAATGCACTGAAAACATTTTTATTATTCAAATTATTTTCAAATTATAGACTGTTATAATCCAAATAATATTGCAAATTTTCAGGAAATGTAACAATTACAATCCTTACCATAACTTTATAAAAATAATTTTTACAGAATGTACCCAAAAAAAGTTAATTATTATTAAGTTATAGTAGCGCATTGTAGTTGTTAGAAATTGTTTATTAAAAATTGGAATTTCAAATTACAGATTCTTATAAATTGAATAATACAACAAATTTTCAGGAAATCTCCTAAATTATAATTACAAATTTTACCATCAAATATTTTAAAATCAGTTACCACGGGATTTACTAAAAGAATTTTTAGCAATTAAACATTTTTTTTTCTGTTACAGCTTATTATTTGAATCATGCTACAAATTTCCTGAAAATCTCATAAAATATAATTGTAAATGTTACCAAAACATTTTTAAAAAAACAGCTCCTTCTGAATGCACTGAAAACATTTTTATTATTCAAATTATTTTCAAATTATAGACTGTTATAATCTAAATAATATTGCAAATTTTCAGGAAATGTAACAATTACAATCCTTACCATAACTTTATAAAAATAATTTTTACAGAATGTACCCAAAGAAAGTTAATTATTATTAAGTTATAGTAGCGCATTGTAGTTGTTAGAAATTGTTTATTAAAATTTGGAATTTCAAATTACAGATTCTTATAAATTGAATAATACAACAAATTTTCAGGAAATCTCCTAAATTATAATTACAAATTTTACCATCAAATATTTTAAAATCAGTTACCACGGGATTTACTAAAAGAATTTTTAGCAATTAAACATTTTTTTTCTGTTACAGCTTATTATTTGAATCATGCTACAAATTTCCTGAAAATCTCATAAAATATAATTGTAAATGTTACCAAAACATTTAAAAAAAAACAGCTCTTTCTGAATGCACTGAAAACATTTTTATTATTCAAATTATTTTCAAATTATAGACTGTTATAATCTAAATAATATTGCAAATTTTCAGGAAATGTAACAATTACAATCCTTACCATAACTTTATAAAAATAATTTTTACAGAATGTACCCAAAGAAAGTTAATTATTATTAAGTTATAGTAGCGCATTGTAGTTGTTAGAAATTGTTTATTAAAAATTGGAATTTCAAATTACAGATTCTTATAAATTGAATAATACAACAAATTTTCAGGAATTTTCCTAAATTATAATTACAAATTTTACCATCAAATATTTTAAAATCAGTTACCACGGGATTTACTAAAAGAATTTTTAGCAATTAAACATTTTTTTTTTTCTGTTACAGCTTATTATTTGAATCATGCTACAAATTTCCTGAAAATCTCATAAAATATAATTGTAAATGTTACCAAAACATTTAAAAAAAACAGCTCTTTCTGAATGCACTGAAAACATTTTTATTATTCAAATTATTTTCAAATTATAGACTGTTATAATCTAAATAATATTGCAAATTTTCAGGAAATGTAACAATTACAATCCTTACCATAACTTTATAAAAATAATTTTTACAGAATGTACCCAAAGAAAGTTAATTATTATTAAGTTATAATAGCGCATTGTAGTTGTTAGAAATTGTTTATTAAAAATTGGAATTTCAAATTACAGATTCTTATAAATTGAATAATACAACAAATTTTCAGGAAATCTCCTAAACTATAATTACAAATTTTACCATCAAATATTTTAAAATCAGTTACCACGGGATTTACTAAAAGAATTTTTAGCAATTAAACATTTTTTTTTTCTGTTACAGCTTATTATTTGAATCATGCTACAAATTTCCTGAAAATCTCATAAAATATAATTGTAAATGTTACCAAAACATTTAAAAAAAACAGCTCTTTCTGAATGCACTGAAAACATTTTTATTATTCAAATTATTTTCAAATTATAGACTGTTATAATCTAAATAATATTGCAAATTTTCAGGAAATGTAACAATTACAATCCTTACCATAACTTTATAAAAATAATTTTTACAGAATGTACCCAAAGAAAGTTAATTATTATTAAGTTATAGTAGCGCATTGTAGTTGTTAGAAATTGTTTATTAAAAATTGGAATTTCAAATTACAGATTCTTATAAATTGAATAATACAACAAATTTTCAGGAAATCTCCTAAATTATAATTACAAATTTTACCATCAAATATTTTAAAATCAGTTACCACGGGATTTACTAAAAGAATTTTTAGCAATTAAACATTTTTTTTTTCTGTTACAGCTTATTATTTGAATCATGCTACAAATTTCCTGAAAATCTGATAAAATATAATTGTAAATGTTACCAAAACATTAAAAAAAAACAGCTCTTTCTGAATGCACTGAAAACATTTTTATTATTCAAATTATTTTCAAATTATAGACTGTTATAATCTAAATAATATTGCAAATTTTCAGGAAATGTAACAATTACAATCCTTACCATAACTTTATAAAAATAATTTTTACAGAATGTACCCAAAGAAAGTTAATTATTATTAAGTTATAGTAGCGCATTGTAGTTGTTAGAAATTGTTTATTAAAAATTGGAATTTCAAATTACAGATTCTTATAAATTGAATAATACAACAAATTTTCAGGAAATCTCCTAAATTATAATTACAAATTTTACCATCAAATATTTTAAAATCAGTTACCACGGGATTTACTAAAAGAATTTTTAGCAATTAAACATTTTTTTTTTCTGTTACAGCTTATTATTTGAATCATGCTACAAATTTCCTGAAAATCTCATAAAATATAATTGTAAATGTTACCAAAACATTTTAAAAAAAACAGCTCTTTCTGAATGCACTGAAAACATTTTTATTATTCAAATTATTTTCAAATTATAGACTGTTATAATCTAAATAATATTGCAAATTTTCAGGAAATGTAACAATTACAATCCTTACCATAACTTTATAAAAATAATTTTTACAGAATGTACCCAAAGAAAGTTAATTATTATTAAGTTATAGTAGCGCATTGTAGTTGTTAGAAATTGTTTATTAAAAATTGGAATTTCAAATTACAGATTCTTATAAATTGAATAATACAACAAATTTTCAGGAAATCTCATAAATTATAATTACAAATTTTACCATCAAATGTTTTAAAATCAGTTACCACGGGATTTACTAAAAGAATTTTTAGCAATTAAACATTTTTTTTTCTGTTACAGCTTATTATTTGAATCATGCTACAAATTTCCTGAAAATCTCATAAAATATAATTGTAAATGTTACCAAAACATTTTAAAAAAACAGCTCTTTCTGAATGCACTGAAAACATTTTTATTATTCAAATTATTTTCAAATTATAGACTGTTATAATCTAAATAATATTGCAAATTTTCAGGAAATGTAACAATTACAATCCTTACCATAACTTTATAAAAATAATTTTTACAGAATGTACCCAAAGAAAGTTAATTATTATTAAGTTATAGTAGCGCATTGTAGTTGTTAGAAATTGTTTATTAAAAATTGGAATTTCAAATTACAGATTCTTATAAATTGAATAATACAACAAATTTTCAGGAAATCTCATAAATTATAATTACAAATTTTACCATCAAATGTTTTAAAATCAGTTACCACGGGATTTACTAAAAGAATTTTTAGCAATTAAACATTTTTTTTTTCTGTTACAGCTTATTATTTGAATCATGCTACAAATTTCCTGAAAATCTCATAAAATATAATTGTAAATGTTACCAAAACATTTAAAAAAAACAGCTCTTTCTGAATGCACTGAAAACATTTTTATTATTCAAATTATTTTCAAATTATAGACTGTTATAATCTAAATAATATTGCAAATTTTCAGGAAATGTAACAATTACAATCCTTACCATAACTTTATAAAAATAATTTTTACAGAATGTACCCAAAGAAAGTTAATTATTATTAAGTTATAGTAGCGCATTGTAGTTGTTAGAAATTGTTTATTAAAAATTGGAATTTCAAATTACAGATTCTTATAAATTGAATAATACAACAAATTTTCAGGAAATCTCATAAATTATAATTACAAATTTTACCATCAAATGTTTTAAAATCAGTTACCACGGGATTTACTAAAAGAATTTTTAGCAATTAAACATTTTTTTTTCTGTTACAGCTTATTATTTGAATCATGCTACAAATTTCCTGAAAATCTCATAAAATATAATTGTAAATGTTACCAAAACATTTTAAAAAAACAGCTCTTTCTGAATGCACTGAAAACATTTTTATTATTCAAATTATTTTCAAATTATAGACTGTTATAATCTAAATAATATTGCAAATTTTCAGGAAATGTAACAATTACAATCCTTACCATAACTTTATAAAAATAATTTTTACAGAATGTACCCAAAGAAAGTTAATTATTATTAAGTTATAGTAGCGCATTGTAGTTGTTAGAAATTGTTTATTAAAAATTGGAATTTCAAATTACAGATTCTTATAAATTGAATAATACAACAAATTTTCAGGAAATCTCCTAAATTATAATTACAAATTTTACCATCAAATGTTTTAAAATCAGTTACCACGGGATTTACTAAAAGAATTTTTAGCAATTAAACATTTTTTTTTTCTGTTACAGCTTATTATTTGAATCATGCTACAAATTTCCTGAAAATCTCATAAAATATAATTGTAAATGTTACCAAAACATTTAAAAAAAACAGCTCTTTCTGAATGCACTGAAAACATTTTTATTATTCAAATTATTTTCAAATTATAGACTGTTATAATCTAAATAATATTGCAAATTTTCAGGAAATGTAACAATTACAATCCTTACCATAACTTTATAAAAATAATTTTTACAGAATGTACCCAAAGAAAGTTAATTATTATTAAGTTATAGTAGCGCATTGTAGTTGTTAGAAATTGTTTATTAAAAATTGGAATTTCAAATTACAGATTCTTATAAATTGAATAATACAACAAATTTTCAGGAAATCTCATAAATTATAATTACAAATTTTACCATCAAATGTTTTAAAATCAGTTACCACGAGATTTACTGAAAGAATCTTTAGCATTTAAATATTCTTTTTTGTTTCTTTTACAGATTAATATTTGTATCATGCTACAAATTTGCTGAAAATCTCATAAAATATAATTGTAAATGTTACCAAAAGATTTTTAAAAAGAGTTCCTACAGAATGCACTGAAAATATTTTGATTATTTAAATCATTTTCAAATTTTAGATTCTTATAATCTAAATAATTTTGCAAATTTTCAAGAAATGTAACAATTACAGTCCTTAATATTTAAAAAAATAATTCCTACAGAAGGAACTGAAAGAATTTTCCTTATAATGTAGCTATAGTAGCTCACAGTGGTACTTAAAAATTTTTGATTTAAAATTTTAATATTTTTTACATTAATGACGAATAATACTACAAATTTGCTTGAAATCTCAAAAATTATAATTACAAATTTTGCCATGAAATGCTTTAAAATCAGTTCCCACGTGATTTACTGAAATAATCTTTATCATTTAAATATATATATAATATATATATATATATATATATATATATATATATATATATATATATAGTTAACAAAAGATTTTTAAAAATAGTTCTTACAGAATGCATTGAAAACATTTTTATTATTCAAATTATTTTCAAATTATAAACTCTTATAATCTAAATAATATTGCAAATTTTCAGAAAATGTAACAATTACAATCGTTAATATTTAAAAAATATAATTCCTACAGAAGGAACTGAAAGACTGTTCCTCATAATTTTGATATAGTAGCTCATAGTGGTAGTTAGAATATAATTATTACATATCCTGAAAATTTGCAGCATTATGCAGATCATAAGAGTCTATAATTTTAAAATTATTTAAATAATACAAATGTTTTCAGTGCATTCTGTAGGAACTAAGTGGTTTTAAAAATCTGTTGGTAACATTTGCAGTTATGTTTTTTGAGATTTCCAGCAAAATTGTAGCATTATTCAAATAATAAGCTGCAACAACAACAACAAAAATGTTTAAATGCTAAAAATTCTTTCAGTAAACACCGTGGTAACTGATTTTTAAACATTTGATGGTAAAATTTGTAATTATAAGTTATGAGATTTTCTGAAAATTTGTAGCATTGCTCAGTTTATAAGAATCTGCAGTTTGAAAATTATTTAAATAACAAAAATGTTTGCAGTGCATTCTGTAGGAACTGATTTTTTTTAAATATTTTGGTAAAATTTACAATGATGTTTCATGAGATTTCCAGCAAATTTGTAGCATTATTCAAATAATAAGCTGCAACAGAAAAAAAATGTTTAAATGATGCTAAAAATTATTTTAGTAAGTCCCGAGGTAACTAATTTTAAAACATTTGACGGTAAACAGGGGCGCCATTTAAGTCCCCCCCCCCCCCCAAGGAATTTTAAATTTCAGAAAATCTATCAGTTATCACAGGTTAGACAAAAAATAAAATAAAAAATAACAAATAACAAAAATAACAAATAAATAAATAAATAAATAAAAATTTTATCAAAGGTTAAAATAACATCAGATTTCACAAATTTGATTACAATAAAAAAAAAACTAGTCTGATGTGCCAATCCCAAAACTTGTTTCTATCTCATACAGGTGTCACATGCACCAAAAACAAATCAGCACCAATTTATATTAAGCTTTAACTGAATCTAAAGTTTTATTAAATTAGGTGCATTATTTCTCTAGATATAACTATCGCGCAAATCGTGCAAAATGTAGCATAGCAGCACTACCTACACTGTTAACTATTGATACTAAAACGGAATCAACGTCTAGTTATGTCAAGGTCTAACGGGATCTGAAGTTTGGTGAAATTCTGTGCATTAGTTCTTGAGATATAGCTATCATAAAAATCATGAAAAATGTTGCATAACAGCGCCATCTGTTATGCGATTTACACCAAAAACTAATCACCACCCATTTGTATCAAAGTCTAACTTAATCTAAAGTTTTATTAAATTCCGTGCATTAGTTTTTGAGATACAGCGCCCACAAAATTCTTGTCACATACAGACACAGAGACACACAGACACACACACAAGACAGACAGACTCACAGACAGACATTTTTTAAAAACAGTCCAATCCTGTCCAGAACCTTCTAAAACGTATAAAACCATCGAAAACCGTATGTGGAAGATTATCATAAATCCAATACTTTCTTCTTATAAAGATAGAAGAAAGCAATAAACACTTTAAACATTGAAACCAATAATTATCCAAAATGTTTTCTAAAGCCTTACTATTGCAACTTTCTATAAGTGAGACATTTATCATTAATGAGTATTTTGGCTAGTTTTAAAAATATATGTGAAAAAAACTATGAATAGCTTCTCAGCTGTGTACAGCATGATTAAAAGAAAACTCGTCACCCTCAAGGCTAGAATTTCAGTGAAAAATTCCCTCTTTAGCCTAAAATGTAAGGGGAATATTTTTTTCTTTTTTAGCGGATTGGGGGGGGGGGGATATCCAATTTCATAATTAATTGATTTGTTAATTTTGTTTCATTAGTGTCATACTATATTTACTCCAATCGTTATAATGCTAATAAATCATTTGCTTTATTAAATGATATTATAGATACAATATGCTCTTAAAAATCTCCACAGCCTGACACTAGAGTCCTGCCCAGATTGGGTTGTAGCGGACCCGAATCCAGACTAAAACCCGACATATTTCAAGCTGAATCCGAAATATTCATACCTGAACCCGAAGTGAAAGAAAATGAATGCCTATTTTAATACATTTATGGAAAAGTAATCTACAAGTTTGCCGCTTATGTTAAAAAAATAACACATATGCACCCATTAATATTCAACTATATAGTTTTTTCATTTGAAAATTATTCAGGACCTCCTTTTGAATAATCGATTCATCTTGAACCCGATTCAAAAGAGGATCCCGAAGCGTATAAAGTTTAAATAAAGTTTACTCGACCAGCAACAGCAAAAACAAAATTGAATCAATCAAACCCAAAACGAAATGTATTTCGGGTAGCCGATGCAGGACTCTAATTTCCAGTACAGCCCCCTGACCTCCACCCTTGGCGCTGCCACTGCCTTAAAAAAAACTTTGCTCATCCCCCTCCCCCCTCTCAAGGAAGTTCTGAAATGCCGCCTCTGATGCTAAAATTTTTAATTATGATTTATGAGATTTGCTGAAAATTTGTAGCATTATTGAGTTTATAAGAATCTTTAATTTGAAATTATTTAAGTAATAAAAATGTTTTCAATGCATTCTGTACGAACAGTTTTTTTAAATCATTTGGTAAAATTTACAATTATGTTTTAGGAGTATTTCCAGCAAATTTGTAGCATGATTCAAATAATTAGCTGTAAAAGAATAAAAATGTTTAAATGCTAAGAATTTATTCAGCAAATCCCGTGGTAACTGATTTTAAAACATTTGATGGTAAAATTTGTAATTACAATTTTTGAGATTTCAAGCAAATTTGTAGTATTATTCAAGTCATTAATTTCAAAAATATTAAAATTTTTAATAAAAATTTTCTAATTACAATCCTTACCACAATATTAAAAAAAAAATAATTCCTACAGAAGGTAACGAAAGAATGTTCCTTATAATTTAGATATAGCTCATAGTGGTCGTTAGAAAATTTTTATTAAAAATTTTAATATTTTTGAAATTAATAACTTGAAAATACTACAATTTTGCTTGAAATCGCAAAAATTATAATTACAAATTTTACCACCAAATGTCTTAAAATCAGTTTCCACGGGATTTACTGAGATATTTTAGCATTTAAATATATTTTTTTTTTCTGTTACAGCTTATTATTTGAATAATACTACAAATTTGCTGGAAATCTCACAAAACATAATTCTAAATGTTACCAAAGAATTTTTAAAAACAGTTTCTACAGAATGCATTGAAAACATTTTTATTAATCAAATTATTTGCAAATTATAGCCTCTTATAATCTAAATAATAATGCAAATTTTCAGGAAATGTAACAATTGCAATCCTTAATATTTAAAAAAATAATTCCTACAGAAGGTAACGAAAGAATGTTCCTTATAATTTATATTTAGTAGCTCATAGTGGTAGTTAGAATTTTATTTAAAATTTTAATATTTTTGAACTTTATGACTTGAATAATACTACAAATTTGCTTGAAATCTCAAAAATTATACAATTACAAATTTTACCATCAAATGTTTTAAAATCAGTTATCAAGAGATTTACTGAAAGAATTTTTGGCATTTAAACATTTTTTTTTCTGTTACAGCTTATTATTTGAATCATGCTACAAATTTGCCTGAAATATTCATAAAACATTATTGTAAATTTTACCAAAAAATTTAAAAAAAACTGTTCCTACAGAATGCACTGAAATATTACTTTTATTATTTAAATAATTTTCAAATAAACTAAATAATGCTACAAATTTTCAGAAAATCTCATTATAATTACAAATTTTACCATCAAATGTTTTAAAATCAGTTACCACGGGATCTACTGGAAGGATTTTTAGCATTTAAACATTTTGTTGTTGTTGTTGTTATTACCAGCTTATTATTTGAATAATGCTACAATTTTGCTGGAAATCTCATAAAAGATAACTGAAAATGTTACCAACATATTTTTAAAAACACTTAGTTCCTACAGGATGCACTGAAAACTTTTCTTTTATTTAAATAATTTTCAAATTATGGACTCTTATAATCTGAATAATGCTGCAAATTTTCAGGATATGTAATAATTACAATCCTTACCATAACATTTAAAAAAATAATTCCTACAGGTACTAAAAGAAAGTTCATTATAATTTAGACATAGTAGTGCATTGTAATAGTTCGAAAATTTTTATTAAAAATTTAATATTTTTGAAATCGATGACTTGAATAATTCTGCAAATTTTCATGAAATCTGACGAATTATAATTACAAATTTTAACATCAGATGTTTTTAAAATCAGTTCCTACAGAATGTGCAGACAGATTGTTTATCATTTAATTTTTTTTTTTTTAATAAATTAGAGTTTATTATTTTAATAATGCGACAAATTTGCAGGAAATCTCATAAAACATAATTGTAAATGTTACCAACAATAATGTACTGAAAGAAATATCATTATAATTTAGATACAGTAGCATATTGTAGTAGTTTGATTTTTTTAAATTAAACTTTCAATATTTTTTTTAATTAATAACTTGAATAATACTTCAAATTTACATGAAATATAATAAATTATAATTACAAATTTTACCATCAATCATATTGAAATCAGTTCTTATACGGAATGTACTGAAAGAATGTTTATAATTTAAATATTTTTCAAATTGTAGCCCTATATTAATTATTATCTGAATAATACTGAAAACTACAGCAAATCTGGTAAATTAAGATGTCATCACAAATTTTATTCTAAGATTTTTAAAAGTAGCTCGTACAGAGTGTGCTGAATTGTAGGCACGAATCGATTGTACGAACAAGTTATTTTAGCAATTGTGTAATTTCTAAATTGTTTAGTTTGATATGTGATGACTTTTATACTCTGATATATTAAATTTCTTGTGGGTGAAAGAGGAGAATCCCAAAGAATTTAAAAAATGGCGCCCTTTGGCTCTACAATTAAGATCCGATTGCAATGTTTTTTTATTAAAAGGAAAATAATATGCAATATTTAAAGGTTAAGCGTTTACAGCAAATAAAAATCTTACCTTGGGGAATATCCGTCTTTCATCTCCATCTTCCATGATGGACAGGAGCTTGCAAATCAGAACGATGTCAAATCGAAGCAAGCGCAAGTTGGACAGATGATTTGGTAGGATGTATTCACTTTCACCGTAAAAAAGGAAGACTTGTTCGTGTAGAAAAAGTTCGGATGCTTCTCCGAAATTACCTTGTCCCAAAAGCTTTTCAGCTATATCGACGAGCTCGGACCAATAGGGAATGACATCTGCCATATATATTACCAGTTTGCCTAAGAAATTAGATCGGCTCATGGCACTGCAAAAACCAATCGCGTCGTTTCCTGGGCCACTTCCTAGACTGATTACTTTCAATTCTTTTTTACTTAAAATGGACTTCAGCTCAGGGCAGGCACGAAAAGCTTCTAATATTCTGCAGCGGACCAGTGCAGCTCCGTGGGCACCATAGCGGAATACGAACCCACAACGCATATCGGGACGCTTCAAATCTATTTCTGAAAATCGGCGTCCTTCACTGTATTTAAAAGAATCTATGACAGCTGATATTGCTGCATCCATTGCATCGTACGAAATATTCCTTTCTTTGATGTAGATATCCAAAACTTCTAAGTACAACCGCCGAAGATGATTTACTTCACCCGCATCTTGTGCTAATTCACTTTCCAAACTACTATTCGATGTTGACGCTATACTATCCATGTTGATAGTGCTCTTCAAAAGCTTTTCAAGTTTAACTACATCTATCCATTCTTACGTCATGTGACATCACGCTGCCTTGACTTACTTCTAGTCAGAGCAATCACACCTCTCACACCTGTTCCCTGAAACGAAGAATGCCAGTGACCTTCCGTTACGTAAGCAAATGCATGCACAATACCCGCTGACCTTTTATGCGTGATACTCGATTCCCCAGACAAGATTTTCGTTGAATTAATACGATATACTTATATAATAATGCAAAGTAACAATAAAAAATTAATAATTTAATTATAAGTTTATAATATATATAAGTGGTTTAAAACAGCTGGCAGCATAGCACTTTGTTTTAAAATAATATATCTTTTACAAAATATACTCTTGTTAAGAATATCTGAAATGCTGTGCAGGATGAATAAATTCTGTGTATATTTATTCATATTGTAGGATTTTATTCGAATTTAATGTAAAAACTACAAGGAAGTATTGTTTATTAAAATTTATATATTGATTAAATATAATGAAGTGATTATGTTAATAATAATATGGATATGTAAATAAATATTAATTATGAATAATTATAATACCAACAGATGGCGACACTTTACGTTTAAGTTAGTTGATGATATTATAGATATTATTTTTAATTTAACTATAGAGGGAGCTATTGCTTGTATATTAATTTTACTTTCAGGAATTAAAATTAGATGGAGTAATTATATATTTACGGATATAATTTTGTTATAAGAGTATTATCAACAGAATAGTTTTGTGTGTTTTTGAATTATTTTTTGTTGTTGGGGTGTCATTGATCGAGTTGTGTTTTAAAAAAAAAAGAAAAAAAAAGAAAAAAAAATGAGCTCTCAACTTGTCTTTCAAATCATTTCTCTCAACTCGACTCGAATGTCAACATGTTTGATACGTGCCATGTGGAATTGATCATTATGCAGAAGTTGCTATATTTTGAGGATTCTGGATCATTCTTGTGAGTAAAACATTTTTTCTACAATTTAAGGGTTCTAATTTCAAATATTATTTCAAAAATGATATCTGGTGGTCATTTAGTGTGGTGATTTATAAAGATTTTAGGATAATCGTTGTAAGTGATATATTATATATTTCTTAATGGTTTTTTATTTACATTTTACATATTTCCAATTTTAAATTTTTCCAATTGTTGTCTGGTAATAATTCAGTATACTTGGCTGATTCTACTGTTCTTAGCATCATGCCAGTAGAATTATGAAATACTGAATTATTTTTAAAACACATGTGGGTGCAGCCAAGCTGACGAGTACATCCACATGTGTTTTTCATATCCAATTCTTGATTGGTTCTCTTGTGGTCCAGTTTATCCACTGAATAATGTTCATAATTAATTTATTAATCCATTTGTGTTTACTTAATAGCAACTCCAATTTATATATTTTTTTCCCTTTCTCTCTCTTTCTTTTTAAATGTTCTTCAGGTATGAGTAAATTTGGCTAATTACCATTGAAACACATGCTATGGTAATTTTATGATTGCACAAGTTAATTATTAGCTATGCGGTATTCTGATTACACAATATCATTAATTATCTCTTTGTAGATTTTAGTAGAATGATATTAGAACTTGATATGTTTTTGAAATTCATAGATATTATAATTATATATATATATATATATATATATATATATATATATATATTAATTAAAATATTAAAATTACGAAGATAGTACAGCACAGCAATATAACAAAATTAATATAATCGGCATTAGCTAATTAATAAATTAAAAACTAAAAGTAAAGTCCTAAAACAAATCAGGAAATTTTCTTTAATAAGTTAGACTTTTGCTCAATGCAATGCAAAACCTCTTTATCCTTCTAAAATCTACACTAATAAAAGAAAATTGTTTGTCTTTGTGTGTGTGTGTGTGCCTGTATGCGATGGCTAGCAAAAGCTACCGTATACGTAGAAGCCTGAAAATGGGGGGTGAGGATGGTCCAGGACAGGTCCTGATGCACCTGAGGCTCATATTTTTAAATTTTTAAGATCAGGGCCCACTGGGCTCGTTTAAGTTTTTGTGCCCTTAATTTTTAATAACTTTCCCCCTTTTAATCCGATCTTCTTCGTTTTTGGATCCCTTTCTCCATTTAGTTATTCCCCATATCTACATTCTTATGACTCTGTCCCTTGGGGCCCGTACGGGGCCCCTCGAAATTTTGTACGCCATGCATTTTTCACCCCCCCCCCCCCCACACCTAATTGTGTCACCCTCTCAATGCATAACTTTAAAGTTGAGTCTGGGATTCCCCTCCCTGGACTACAACCCTCAAATTTTTATTGGAGCCCTTTTTTTATGCATTTTCCCCCGTTTTTTGGCGCATTTATTTTAAATTTTATTCTAATGATTAATTTATACACTATGCCTAATTTAGACTAACTTAAAGATCTAAAACGCTAAGTACTAGACCTTTTAATATGTTTTTATCTTAGGGCGCTGCTCTCAGCTATCAGTTGGCCCATATTGGGATCCGTACAGTAGCTCCCTTAAAATTGGTCCGATTCACTATATATTTTTTTTCTAACAACTTCTTAGGTCCAGCTACTACATGAATGACAAAAAAATTTCTCATACCTAAGCTACCACCAATCTTGAATATTAATCTCCTTCTTGGGGCCCTTGTTGCAGCTTCTTTAAAAATGATCCAATTTTTTTGCAATTTTCTTTAACATAGTTCTAGGGTCCTCCAGCTACTTTATAAACTATTAAAAATTTCCTTAGACCCTCAACTACTACCTTTTTAGAATATTAATTTTCTTTTTCGGCATCAAGTTACGTTTACTCACTACAGCCGTAAATTAAAAATCGCGTTACTGTTAAAGGTAAGTGGTTAAGTTTATAGGGGAGAGGGAGGATTTCATCCATTAATGTTAAATGTACAGTAGAACATGTTATTGCACCCTTTGATTGTAAGCACGTGCAGGGAACAAAACTCCTTTTTGTCATCTTTTCACGAACAGAAATTTTCACTGCTGCAGAATTTAAAAATGGGGAGGAGATTTCTAAATTGTTTACTCAGATATCATCTTTCTCCTTTTTTTTTTTTTTTTTTTTTTTTGAGACCGGCGACCAGGTCCCTACCTGCCGGGTTTCCCTAGCTTAAACGGGTTTAGTGCCTGGTACCGGGGCGCGTAGCGCCACTGAAGAGATGCCGCGTAGCGGCTGGCCGTTGCTGACAGGACGGCTATGTGGAGGACTTAGTTTTGTACCCATTTTGTTTTGCTGCTAATTGATGTTATTATTTTTATATGGACCTGTCATCGTTATGCGAGTTGGTCTCGTAATTTAGAGCCTTGATCAGGTGACGAGACCTTCACCTGATTAGGCACCCCCAGAGGTATAATTCACAGGGAACTTGGAGGACTTTACACCCACGACGGATTTTACATGCACCAGGCGCCATTAGCGTACATGATTAAAAAAAAAAAAAAAAAACCTGTAAGGGAAGGGGTTAATACATGTTTAATTAACTTTACATAAAAAATAGAAGAAAATGATTACTTTTACCTGTGTTGGATTGTTTTTTTCCCTTACTTTTTTCTACTGTACTTTCCAGTTACCTGTTGTTTTTCTTTTGCTGCTTGATTTTTGTTGCACATTTAGGCTTATCTCGCTGCTTTTTGGTTTCTCATGTGATGCAGTTGTTTCTCTTTTGTTGCATTTATTTTGGTTTCTCATTTGTTGCAGGTTTCTCATTGTGATTTGGGTTTCTCATATTTCTCTGTTGATTTTATACTCTGTTGCATCACTGGTAACCGTTGAATTTGTTGTCATGAATGCGCTCTAGTGGCGATCAGTCCATATATACCTTATGGCTGTTTTCATGAACTCGATGAAGCTATTTGAGGACTTGGTGCGCTATGGGGTGGGGCATATTCCTTGGCCATTAGTCCGTTAATTAGTTATTAACTTCCACCCTTTTAGACGATAAAAGAACGATTTTTTTTTCGCAGGAAAGAGGTATACTTTACACTGCTATTTTATTATATATACACATATATTACATATATATATTTCCTTTTTTTTTTTTTTTTTTTTTTCCCTGGAAGATAAGATTAATTAGGCAGAGGTTATACACACTTTGAATATAGAGGTATGGTGGCTGCTGGGACTTTTATGTTTTTTTTTTTTTGTTGTTGTTGTTGTTGTTGTATTAGTCTATGTTTGTCTGTTTCATGTCGTCTACATTGTTCATTAGCCGTCTGATCACTGCTCTACCTTTGTTTTGTACATGTTTGTTGTTTGCAAGTTGTCTGTGCCATAGTATTTCGTTATTAACTGTGATGGTGACCAGATGGTGTGGTTCTGTGAGTGGGCAGGCCGTAAGGTAGTGTTTTATGGACCCTAATTCCCCGCATATGCATTCTGGAGAGCTAAATTTAGTAAATCTATGTAGGTATTGTGGGAATGCTCCATGTTCTGTGGCGAAGTTTCGTTAGAATTATCTGAATGTATTGGAAAGGGTTTCAGAATCTATCCTTGATGCAGGATTTTTCGTTCTAGTCTTCAACATAAATCGGAAAAAAGTTTGGCCGACTGTGTTTTTATTTTTATTTTTTAGAATGTCTTTGAATGTATTGTAGTTTTTACGATTAAATATGAACCATGATGAAAGAAAACCATTGAGCTAGGTCACATGTTCGAGAAAATTCGATGAGTGGATCATTTTGAGTCACCATGGATCAGGGATTGTATGTGTTGTCACCATGGATCAAGCTAATTGTATCTAAAAAACGGTTCAAACGATTTGGACTAAAAATTGTATCCTACCATTTTCGGGCACGATAAGACTATTGAGCTCGGTCACATGTTCGAGAACTTTCGATTAATGGGTCATTTTTGGGTCAATGCGGGTAGAATTAATTTTATATAAAAACGGCTCTAACAATTTCGATTAAATTTTGTATCCTATGAGTTTTGGGCACGAGAAAATCATTGGGCTAGGTCACATGTCCGAGAAAATTCGATTAGTGGTCATTTTTGGGTCACTGTGGGTCAAGCTAATTTTATCTAAAAAACGACTCAGACTATTTCGACTAAATTTTGCATCCTATGGTTTTCGGGCACGAGGAGACTGTTGGTCTAGGTCACATGTTCGAAAAAATTCGATTAGTGGGTCCTTTTAGTCATGGGTCATTATGGGTCAAACTATTTTTATCTTAAAAATGGCTCAGGCGATTAGAGCTAAATTTTGTATCCTGCGGTTTTGGGGCACGAGCAAATCATTGGGCTAGGTCACATTCTCGGGAAAATCCGATGAGTGGGTCATTTTTGGTCACTGTGGGTCAAGCTAATTTTATCTAAAAAACGGCTCAGACTATTTCGACTATTTAGACTATAGACTATTTCGACTAAATTTTGTATCCTACGGTTTTGGGGCACGAGCAAATCATTGGGCTAGGTCACATGTCCGAGAAAATTCGATTAGTGGTCATTTTTGGGTCACTGTGGGTCAAGCTAATTTGATCTAAAAAACAACTCAGACTATTTCGACTAAATTTTGTATCCTATGGTTTTCGGGCACAGGAGACTGTTGGTCTAGGTCACATGTTCAAAAAAATTCGATTAGTGGGTCCTTTTAGTCATGGGTCATTACGGGTCAAGCTATTTTTATCTTAAAAATGGCTCAGGCGATTAGAACTAAATTTTGTATCCTACGGTTTTGGGGCACGAGCAAATCATTGGGCTAGGTCACATTCTCGGGAAAATCCGATGAGTGGGTCATTTTGGGGTGACTGTGGGTCAAGCTAATTTTATCTAAAAAACGACTCAGACTATTTTGACTAAATTTTATATCCTACGGGTTTCGGGCACGAGAAGACAATTAGGCTTGGTCACATATTCAAGAAAATTTGATGAGTGGGTCATTTTGGTCATGCTAATTTTGACCGAGCATAGCTCGGTCTTCCCTACTCGTTTAAACAAAAAAAAACTTTTTAGTGCTATTTGTCTCAAAACTAATTTTCTAGTTATTTCGAAAAGGTTTAAATTTTCAGGGTTGTTTTAATTTTTGTTGAATCTTGATAAAATGGTTCTTTATGTATGTTAGATAAATCTTAGTACTAATTTTATGTATTATTTTCCTGAAAAATGCCTAGTTTTAGCAAAAAAATATTTTTTCGTATGATTATGGCTTTTAATGAAAAATGTCTTCTAGCATTCGTTACAACTACATAACGCCTAGCTCTAGAAAAAACAAGAACGAAAAATCATGCGTCAAGCATAGATTATAAAATACTTTCCAACACATCCAGAAAAGTGTAACGGAACTTCACCGTTAAATAAATTGAAAGAAGATATGTAATTAAATAGTTTAGAAAACATATAATACATTGAAAAATACACTTTTCGAAATTACCTTCCATTGTCAAAAAAGTAGTCGAATTATTTTGAGCAGCCCTGTATATAGTCTATAGATTTGTATAGATAGTACATAGCATGATAATTTCTGTTAGAAAATTAACATTTAGCAATTTTCGTCAATAGATGGAAATGAAGTCGAAATTTTTGTACAGCCAGGTATATTATCTACAGACTTTTTTAAACACCACATATTAAGCTAAAAGGTAAAAAAGTATATTCAAGTACAAAACACGGAAGGTAACTTAAAGCTCACTTCCAGCAATTACCAACCGTAAACGACAATGTATCTTGTTCTTTGCGTAGGCCTGTATATGAATTTATTTATATTCCACAAACTCTTCTATTAGTCTGCTAAATATAGTTCAGTGGGAAAAGGCGTAACACAATAAAATTTTAAATTAAGCAATTCACTCCCATAATCTGTAATACTTACGAATTCTCTTGTCTAGCCCTGTATATGATCAACTGAATTTATACACACTGAATTTATACAACTGAATTTATACACACCACGTACAATGAAAAATTTTGGTTAAATTTAAAAACGCAAACCAAAGTTGAAAACGCACTTATCACATGTAGACTGTAACCGATATATTTTGAGTGTCCCTGTAAATGAACTAGGGCCTATATCCCATCCCTGGAGTAGATAATTGGCCGTCATAACCTGTAAATGAACAATAAACGCAATGAACAACATACTTTTAAGCGAGCAATTTATAGTGCACCTCAGTAAAGCATATAATTTTCATTATGTTTGAAATAGTGAAACCCCATTTAATTACATTACAAACGATTTTCCCTCGTAGAACAATTTGTAACATAATTCTTTTGTTTGACCCTGTAAATCTATACTTCTATACTAATATTATAAACGAGTAAAGATTGTTTGTTTGTTTGTTTGTTTGTTTGTTTGTAGGGGGTAATCTCTGGAACTACCGAACCGATTTCAAAAGTGATGGTGGCAAATTGATGGTGACAACCCCTGCAACAACATAGGCTATATTTTATGTCGGTGCCACTAACCCCAGGGGGGTGCAGAAGCGAAAAACGTTCTAAAATTGCGATTTTTTGTATACTGAAGAGCTAGAAATTTGAAATTTGGCATTGTAGTTACTTATAAGATGTAAATGTTCTCTAAGAACAAATAAAAAAAAATTCGAAATTTAAAAGGGTGAAATAAGCGAAAAGCGTTCTAAAAACATTCTAAATTACAATTTCTACGGAATCTCTGGAACTACAGAACCGATTTCAAAAGTAATGGTGGCAAATTGATGGTGACAATCCCTACTCCAACATAGGCTATATTTTATGTCGGTGACACTAATCTCAGGGGGGTGCAGAAGCGAAAAACGTTCTAAAATTACAATTTTTTTTATACTGAAGAGCGAGAAATTTGAAATTTGGCATGGTAGTTCCTTAAAAGATGTAAATGCTCTCTAACAAGGAGACCGCCAAACATGATGCGCGCAGATTTTGATGATTTTAAAGTATGTTGTAGGGATCATACCCCTAACTATTCAGGTTAAAGGTTTCCTTCAAATGGGCTTTAGTTTTCGAGAAATTTTGGGTTAAAGTTCAGCATGCATTTCAAATGCCATTACTTCGCGATCCTGGACATGGTCTCTGTGGTGCCGTGGTAGCGCTCGCGATTTGAGATCCGGAGATGAGTGTTCTGTCCTCTCCTGTGACTTTTAACAAATTTTATATATTTGTCGCGTTATAAGTTGTATTCAGAATTAGGAATTCTGCATCTTTGAACTTTTTGATATTTTCCTAATAAATTCCATTTACATTTTCGAATATTGCGTGAAAATTTATAGTTTTTGCGCAATTTTTATTCGAATATTTCTGTTGACGAAAATCCAAACTAATTTATGTCTTGATATCTCGTCTTTTTAAAATGATTATCATTTACATTTATGTATATTTACTTATTTATTTATCGTATTTATGAAATAATGCATTTTTTTTATTTACATTTTCTATTTAAAAAAATTTAAATGATTAAGAAAAAATTAACAAAATAATATATCCTTTTAATATTTTATTTGTTCTAAATGTATTGAAATATGTTAACTGCTGAAATACTAAAATATTTATCATCACCAACATCGACATTTTTAGTTTATTAAATATGGAGCTAATTGTGTTATACCTATCGCAAAAATATTCTAAACAAATTTCGCATTAAAAATTGCCTTTAAATAATTGTTTTAACAATATTGGAAGAATGTATAAATTAGCATATTATATATTCTTTAAATACTTAAATTGTGATAAATATATTTAAAATAGCATTAAATTTGAAAAAGAAATTATTTCAAACGTGGTATTTGTCTGCAAACGAAATGAATAAAAAGAAAATTTTATTTATTCTGATATTACCGTAAAAGTCGTTGCAGACGATTTTTTTTTCAGATATTTTTTATATGTATTGTAATTTTCGAACGATTTTTCATTTCTAGTTGAATTTTTCTGTATGGCATCGACTTGTTAGACTGAAAAAAAAAATTAATTGTAATGCATTATTTTTTATTTGTGGAAATCAAAAATGACGGTGAGTTTGAACTTTACAGTTAAATGTATTTAAATAACATAAAAAATATATATATATATATATATAACTGGCTAAAACTTGGATATAATCGTTATTGTTTTAATATTTTACTACTCCTTTCAAGATATGTTTTTGGAATTAGTTAGTTTGGAATTTCGTCAATAGAAATATTAATTTCAAAACTGCACAAGAAAAAAAAACAAAAAAAAAAACGTCAATTTTTACGAAATATTCGAAAATGTAAATGGAATTTATTAGGAAAATATCAAAAAGTTCAGATATGCAGAATTCATAATTCTGCATAAAACTTATAACGCGACAAATATATAAAATTTGTTAAAAAAGGTAAAACTCACAGGAGAGGACAGAATACTCATCTCCGCCTCTCAAATCGCGAACGCTACCAGGGCACCGCGGAGACCTTGTCTAGGATCGCGAAGTAATGGCATTTGAAATGCATGCTGAACTTTAACCCGAAATTTCTCGAAAACTAAAGCCCATTTGAAGGAAACCTTTGACATGAATAGTTAGGGGTATGGCCCTACAACATACTTTAAAATCATTAAAATCTGTGCGCATCATGTTTGGCGGTCTCCTTGTAAGAACAAATAAAAAAAAAAAAAATCGAAATTTAAAAGGGTGAAATAAGCGAAAAGCGTTCTAAAAACATTCTAAATTACAATTTTTATGGAATCTGTGGAACTACAGAATCGATTTCAAAAGTGATGGGGGCAAACTGATGGTGACAATCTTTGCTCCAACATAGGCTATATTTTATGTCGGTGCCACTAATCCCAGGAGGGTGCAGGAGCGAAAAAGTTCTAAAATTGCAAATTTTTCTTATACTGAAGAGCTAGAAATTTGAAATTTAGGCATTGTAGTTACTTATAAGATGTAAATGTTCTCTAAGAACAAATAAAAAAAAATTCGAAATTTAAAAGGGTGAAATAAGCGAAAAGCGTTCTAAAAACATTCTAAATTACAATTTCTATGGAATCTCTAGAACTACCGAACCGATTTGAAATTTGGCGTTGTAGTTACTTATAAGATGTAAATGCTCTCTAAGAACAAAATAAAAAAACAATTCGAAATTTAAAAGGGTGAAATGAGTGAAAAGCGTTCTAAAAACATTCTAAATTACAATTTCTATGGAATCTCTATAACTACCGAACCGATTTGAAATTTGGCGTTGTAGTTACTTATAAGATGTAAATGCTCTCTAAAAACAAAAAAAAAAAAAAAAAAAAAAATCGAAATTTAAAAGGGTGAAATGAGCGAAAAGCGTTCTAAAAACATTCTAAATTACAATTTCTATGGAATATCTAGAACTACCGAACCGATTTGAAATTTGGCGTTGTAGTTACTTATAAGATGCAAATGCTCTCTAAGAACAAAATAAAAAAAAATTCGAAATTTAAAAGGGTGAAATGAGCGAAAAGCGTTCTAAAAACATTCTAAATTACAATTTCTATGGAATCTCTAGAACTACCGAACCGATTTGAAATTTGGCGTTGTAGTTACTTATAAGATGTAAATGCTCTCTAAGAACAAAATAAAAAAACAATTCGAAATTTAAAAGGGTGAAATGAGTGAAAAGCGTTCTAAAAACATTCTAAATTACAATTTCTATGGAATCTCTATAACTACGGAACCGATTTGAAATTTGGCGTTGTAGTTACTTATAAGATGTAAATGCTCTCTAAAAAAAAAAAAAAAAAAAAAAAAAAAAAAAATCGAAATTTAAAAGGGTGAAATGAGCGAAAAGCGTTCTAAAAACATTCTAAATTACAATTTCTATGGAATATCTAGAACTACCGAACCGATTTGAAATTTGGCGTTGTAGTTACTTATAAGATGCAAATGCTCTCTAAGAACAAAATAAAAAAAAATTCGAAATTTAAAAGGGTGAAATGAGCGAAAAGCGTTCTAAAAACATTCTAAATTACAATTTCTATGGAATCTCTAGAACTACCGAACCGATTTGAAATTTGGCGTTGTAGTTATTTATAAGATGTAAATGCTCTCTAAGAACAAAAAAAAAAAAAAAAAAAAAAAATCGAAATTTAAAAGTGTGAAATCAGCGAAAAGCGTTCTAAAAACATTCTAAATTACAATTTCTATGGAATCTCTAGAAGTACCGAACCGATTTGAAATTTGGCATTGTAGTTACTTATAAGATGTAAATACTCTCTAAGAACAAAATAAAAAAAAAAATTCGAAATTTAAAAGGGTGAAATGAGTGAAAAGCGTTCTAAAAACATTCTAAATTACAATTTCTATGGAATCTCTATAACTACCGAACCGATTTGAAATTTTGCGTTGTAGTTACTTATAAGATGTAAATGCTCTCTAAGAACAAAAAAAAAAAAAAAAAATTCGAAATTTAAAAGGGTGAAATGAGCGAAAAGCGTTCTAAAAACGTTCTAAATTACAATTTCTATGGAATCTCTAGAACTACCGAACCGATTTGAAATTTGGCGTTGTAGTTACTTATAAGATGTAAATGCTCTCTAATAACAAAAAAAAAAAAAAAAAAAAAAAAAAAAAAATCGAAATTTAAAAGGGTGAAATAAGCGAAAAGCGTTCTAAAAACATTCTAAATTACAATTTCTATGGAATATCTAGAACTACCGAACCGATTTGAAATTTGGCGTTGTAGTTACTTATAAGATGCAAATGCTCTCTAAGAACAAAATAAAAAAAAATTCGAAATTTAAAAGGGTGAAATGAGCGAAAAGCGTTCTAAAAACATTCTAAATTACAATTTCTATGGAATCTCTAGAACTACCGAACCGATTTGAAATTTGGCGTTGTAGTTACTTATAAGATGTAAATACTCTCTAAGAACAAAATAAAAAAAAATTCGAAATTTAAAAGGGTGAAATAAGCGAAAAGCGTTCTAAAAACATTCTAAATTACAATTTCTATGGAATCTCTGTAACTACCGAACCGATTTGAAATTTTGCGTTGTAGTTACTTATAAGATGTAAATGCTCTCTAAGAACAAACAAAACAAAAAAAAAAAAAAAAATCGAAATTTAAAAGGGTGAAATGAGCGAAAAGCGTTCTAAAAACATTCTAAATTACAATTTCTATGGAATATCTAGAACTACCGAACCGATTTGAAATTTGGCGTTGTAGTTACTTATAAGAGGCAAATGCTCTCTAAGAACAAAATAAAAAAAAATTCGAAATTTAAAAGGGTGAAATGAGCGAAAAGCGTTCTAAAAACATTCTAAATTACAATTTCTATGGAATCTCTAGAACTACCGAACCGATTTGAAATTTGGCGTTGTAGTTACTTATAAGATGTAAATACTCTCTAAGAACAAAATAAAAAAAAATTCGAAATTTAAAAGGGTGAAATGAGTGAAAAGCGTTCTAAAAACATTCTAAATTACAATTTCTATGGAATCTCTATAACTACCGAACCGATTTGAAATTTTGCGTTGTAGTTACTTATAAGATGTAAATGCTCTCTAAGAACAAACAAACAAAAAAAAAAATCGAAATTTAAAAGGGTGAAATGAGCGAAAAGCGTTCTAAAAACATTCTAAATTACAATTTCTATGGAATATCTAGAACTACCGAACCGATTTGAAATTTGGCGTTGTAGTTATTTATAAGAGACAAATGCTCTCTAAGAACAAAATAAAAAAAAATTCGAAATTTAAAAGGGTGAAATGAGCGAAAAGCGTTCTAAAAACATTCTAAATTACAATTTCTATGGAATCTCTAGAACTACCGAACCGATTTGAAATTTGGCGTTGTAGTTACTTATAAGTTGTAAATGCTCTCTAAGAACAAAATAAAAAAAATTCGAAATTTAAAAGGGTGAAATGAGCGAAAAGGGTTCTAAAAACATTCTAAATTACAATTTCTATGGAATCTCTAGAACTACCGAACCGATTTGAAATTTGGCGTTGTAGTTACTTATAAGATGTAAATGCTCTCTAATAACAAAAAAAAAAAAAAAAAAAAAAAAAAAATCGAAATTTAAAAGGGTGAAATGAGCGAAAAGCGTTCTAGAAACATTCTAAATTACAATTTCTATGGAATCTCTAGAACTACCGAACCGATTTGAAATTTGACGTTGTAGTTACTTATAAGATGTAAATGCTCTCTAAGAACAAAATAAAAAAATTTGAAATTTAAAAGGGTGAAATGAGCGAAAAGCGTCCTAAAACATTCTAAATTACAATTTCTATGGAATCTCTAGAACTACCGAACCGATTTGAAATTTGCCGTTGTAGTTACTTATAAGATGTAAATGCTCTCTAAGAATAAAAATTTAAAAGGGTGAAATGAGCGAAAAGCGTTCTAAAAACATTCTAAATTACAATTTCTATGGAATCTCTGGAACTACCGAACCGATTTCAAAAATGATGGTGACAACCCCTGCTCCAACATAGGCTATATTTTATGTCGGTGTCACTAACTCCAGGGGGTGCAGGAGCGAAAAACTTTCTAAAATTGCGATTTTTTTTATACTGAAGGAGCTAGAAATTTGAAATTTGGCATTGTAGTTACTTATAAGATGTAAATACTCTCTAAAAACAAAATAAAAAAAAATTCGAAATTTAAAAGGGTGAAATGAGCGAAAAGCGTTCTAAAAACATTCTAAATTACAATTTTTATGGAATCTCTGGAACTACCGAACCGATTTCAAAAGTGATGGTGGCAAAACCTGCTCCAACATAGGATATATTTTTTGTGGGTGCCACTATCCCCAGGGGGATGCAGGAGCGAAAAACATTCTAAAATTACGATTTTGTTTATACTGAAGGAGCTAGAAATTTGAAATTTAGCATTGTAGTTACTTATAAGATGTAAATGCTCTCTAAAAACAAAATAAAAAAAAATTCGAAATTTAAAAGGGTGAAATGAGCGAAAAGCGTTCTAAAAACAACATTCTAAATTACAATTTCTATGTAATCTCTAAAACTACCGAACCGATTTCAAAAGTGATGGTGGCAAATTGGTGGTGACAATCCCTGCTCCAATAGCCTCTTTAATAAAAAAACTATGCGTTTCTGACGACTGCGTTTTTCGCTAATTGTTGCCACTGATTAATCTCGGAAAATGAAACATTTGAAGTTACTGAAAAGAAATAGTAGCTCGAAAAGTATTTGTCAGAAAATTGTTAGGCAAACTGCGTTTGAAAGGTAAAAAATTGTATTTTTCTTGATATAAATTTCAAATCTAATGATTATGCCATTTTTCAAATATTGAATTTGAAAAATTACCAAATTTCACAATGGAGTACCATAGCGAAACCTTCATGCGTAAAAAGATAATGATAAGGGCGACGTGTCCTGGTGTGTATAATGGCTATAGCACGAGTCACAAATTATAGTAGCCTTATTATTCTGTTAAAATATAAAAGTGAATTATGAAATGTCAATATTTTGTTGGATTAAAAGTTCGTTATAAGAAATTGACCAGCGTAGCGGGCGTAGCTTGCTAGTGAATAATAAATGCTTTGCACTCCATATTCTACAAAAAGCATCTTTTAATGCGCTTCATAATTATATATCATTTTCATCGTGTTTCAAATGGCGTAGTATCACCAAAATGTACTTGAAATACTTTTGACTGTCCCAGTAAAAAAAAAAAAAAAAAAAAAAAAACTATAAGTGTATCACTTCATATTCAATAGGGAACATGCTGTAGTAAACGACAACACACACAAAAATGTCAGACAATCCGAGTATATTTACGCGAGTTACATTTAATAATTTTAGCTTATTTTCTTGTATCTTATCTTATATCTTATTTTCAATTTATTATTTTTCGTCCTTTTTTTTTCTTTTATTTAAATATATAAATAAACACTATCTTAATATGCCCAGTTTTAAAGCAATTGACTTATAAATTAAAACAAAAAGTTTCTTACTGTTTACTCTCACCATAAAAGTTTTCATCTGAAACTTATTATCTCTTCTTATTCTCTAATAGAGCTTGCTTTGAGCTTTGATATCTAACTTATTGCGAGAAAGAGAAAACAGCAAAATTTTGAGCCTGAGCCCCTGAGCGGTGAACAGAGTTAACAGAGCATCGATTTGTTCCAGCCAAATCTTGTTTATCTTTTCACTAACAGGTGGCAGCATCAAAGAGAATTTCGGAATCATGTTTACAAGCACCGAATATACAGAATTCATTTGACTTTGCGATTGCCTAAATTAGATACGTAAAATTATTACCCTTTTGAGGGCGATTTTTTTTCTGTTGAAAATGTGAGGGGGGGGGGGGGGTAATTTTAGATTTAAAATTGTTTTAAAGTAGATAATCAAATGGCAAAAAATAAGGTTTACTGAAATCTAATGAATACAGTTGTTATTTTGCGTACTAGCGTACTATTAATTAAAACAAAAAGTGTCTTACTGTCTAATGTAATCTTAAAAGATTACATCTAAAACTTATCTTTTCTTATTCGTTAATAGATCTTGTTCTGTTATCTAACTTATTGTGAGAAAGAGAAAACAGCAAAATTTTGAACCTGAGTCGAGTACAGAGACATCGCTTTGTTCCAGCTTCCAGGTAAATCTTGTTTCACTTCATAGTTTTACTAATAGATGGCAGCACCAAAAATAATTTTGATATCATGTTTACAAGTAACAAACTATGCTGTTCTAGCACCAAATATACTAAAAAAATTTCACTTTGGGTCCGATTTTTTTTTTTCGCGTGTGTGCGGGACTAATGTTAGTTTTACAAAAATTTAAAGTAACTATCCAAATGACAAAAAATAAGGTTAAATGAAATCTAACGAATACAATTGTTATTTTGGGTACTACTAATACGGCAAAAGAAGAATTTTTAAAGACGTTTGAAAAATGTCATGACAATAAACGGACATAATACATTTCGCGTATTTTTTTCTTTTTTGTCATAAATAATTGGTTCGGCTAAGTTAACCCAAGTTTTAAATTTAAAGAATGAAACATATGTTTAAAATACAGATTCAGCAACAGTGTAAAAATATTTAAACAGTCCCCAAAACCGATTTTTTAAAAGATCGTGCCTAATAGTTTGACATTATAGCCAAAATATGAACTGTAACTGTAACCTATAAATGTTTTTAACAGAATTTTATTTCTAGAAGCTTTAAATATGCGCATACAAAATGACAGTTTATTCCTTCAAGTAGTTTTTGAGTTATGCGCAAAAAAACTACTCGCATTACAATCTGTTTCGCAATGATTCAAAATAGATTGAACAGTAGGAGTTTCAAATCTTAAATCTGCATAATTCCTAAACTACTTGACCGAATTACGTCCCGTTTTGAATCAGAAGGTCCGAAGAATCCAAATTTAGTCTCAAAAATAGGTGTTCGTACTGAAATTTTTAAAGTTTGTTACAATTTCTATAAGTAGACGATCCCCTAAGTAAAATTTAAGTAGAACATTAATTAACAGAGCAGACGTTACAACTAATAGATTGATATTAGGAGGATTTGCAACAGAGTTAGTAGGAAGTGTACTTAAAAAAAAATCTTGAACTGTACCCAGATAACAATTTTTGATTTTTAAAACATTTTTATAACCCTAACATGTAAATGACTAGATGCTTTTTAAAGGCTTTGTCTGAAAGGTTTGCAAACATTGTAAAAAGCATTATAAAAGGTTGCTAGTTGACACAATCTGAGGTACTTTGTAAGTGTTTTAGGACAAGCATGCCAAAATGTAGAAACGTAAGGCTAGTTACAGTATTTCATATTAAGCATTGTAATAAGATTTACAATCAAAGGTAGATAATAATGCTTTTATCATAAGCATCTATAAAGGAAATGAAAAATGTTTTGATTAATCTGTTAGTTTTAAATCTGAATTGACAGAGGCATGAGATTTTCAATAAAATAACTTGACTTATAATTTTTCTTTTGTTTCTGTGGGAAATTAAATTTTAGCCTAATATTTATATAATGAAAAAAAAATGCTTTTTATTAGCTCTTATTATATTTAAGAAGTCATATTACATAGCAAGTTACATATTTTAATTAATATATTGTTTTTTTTTTTCCTTTAATGTATTTATTTATTTTTTTTTTTTAAATATTAATACATAGCTTTTTTTCTAAGTAATTGCTAAAATTTTAATATATTTTATTTTTTAAGTTCTACTGATTGAATTTTGCCTTTGTTTTTGTGGGAAACCAAATTTTAGCCTAATATTTATATACTGGGGGGGGGGGGGAAAGGAAAAGAATGCTATTTTTTAGCCTACATTATATTTAAGAAGTCATATTACGTTTAGCAAGTTACATATTTTAATTAATGTATTGTTTTTTTTTCTTTTAAAGTAATTGCTAAAATTTGAATATATTTTATTTTTTAAACTTACTGAGTGTTTGTTTCTTTTGTTTGTGTGGGAAACTAAATTTTAGCTTAATATTTATATGCTGAAAAAAAAATAATAATGATTTTTATTAGCCCATATTATATTTAAGAAGTCATATTACATTTAGCAAGTTACATATTTTGATAAATATATATATATTTTTTCCTTTGAAGTAATTGCTAAAATTTGAATATATTTTTTAAATTTTACTACTACTGGGCTTTACTTTTGTTTCGGTGGGAAATTAAATTTTAGTCTAATATTTATATACTGAAAAAAAAAAGAATAATAATTTTATTAGCTTAGATATTTAAGAATTCATATTACATTTAGCAAGTTACATATTTTAATAATTATATCGTTCTATTTTAGTAATTGCTAAAATTTGAATTATTTTATTTTTTATATTTTAATTAATATATTGCTTTTTTCCTTTAAAGTAATTGCTAATATTTGAATATATTTTATTGTATAAGTTTTACTGAGTGTTGAACATTGTACTCAGGGGTGCCATGTCAGAACTTTCTTCGAGAGGGGGGGGGGGGGGGGGAGAGATTTTTATTTTTTTAATCTTGTTGTGGACAGCCTAGAAATAATTGATAAGTTTTTCTTCATATTTTTAAAATTAACCAAAGTACTCATTGCTGATGTGTCTCACTTTGAGAATATTGCAATAGGACATATAATTTGTGCACTTAAACTGTTTATTTAATGCAAATGTTTCTATTTTATTCAAATCAGACAAGTTATTTCAGAGTTTATGTAATTTCTGATTCTAAAAAAAGAATTATTATTCTGACCTGTGATGACTGACATAATCTGAAACATCAAATTCCTTGGAGTTGGGGGAGATAGCACCCTTATTTGTACCGATTCTGTCCAAATATATATCTTACTATATATGTGTGTATAATATATATATATATATTAACCCGTCAGCACACGCGCTGGGATAAAATCTACCCCAGCTCAGAATCATTACTTAAAATGTGAGAAACTCGTTCGTTATCATTCTGAGCTTTATACTTTTTTTCAAGCAAGAACGTCTTATTTTAAGTTAAATTATGTTCTTTATTGATTTCCAGTTTATTTCAAAATATAAATTTTTGTTTATAATCAAACCGTCGGGAAATTGACTCCAGAAAACCGACTGGAGTAGAATTTATCCCGCGTGTGCTGACGGGTTAAATTTGTAATCAATCCACCACATTACTAGATCATATTTTCATATTAAAATGTTCCTAAATTATGTTAAGAAATTTTCTTTAGGAAAATTTCTTTTATTTGTATTAAAATCAATCTTATGCACATAGGCGTAGACATTTGAAAATTATTGGTGGTGAACTTGAACATAACTCTTTTTCACACACGTGTGTGTAAAAGACATTGCTCTCAGATTCAATGTTGCTTTTTTAACTACCTTTTAAAGAAATTAAACAGAATTTTATATTTAAAAATAAATCACATTAAGACAATGTAAAAATTCAAATGCACAAACCATTTTATAAAAGGATATACTCGCTGTCATTCACGAATCTTTTATAATAAAATTACGATGCAAATTGACTTTGAATAACATTTTTTTCAGAATATGAATTCTTTTCCTATTTTTACTTTTTATATGGGTTTTTGGCTACAAAATTTCAAATGAAAAATAAATATTGAATTATATTTTCAGTTACTTACCTTTTGAATACAGTTCACTGGTACAGGATCAGCTAATTATACATTGCATGAGGGGGGAAAAAACCTGTGTTTGCTAACACACCAAATATGTAGAATTCCAATATACTGTATATTATACACTGTTGCAATATGTGTTCTAGTTGAAAGCTAAGAATACTTTAATTAAAAAAAAAAAAATCTATGTAGCTATGCTTTTTTTTTTTTTTTTTTTTTCATTTCGTCTATAAGAGAAATACTTTCCTATGTGTGACAGAGCAAACACAATCTAATGTTGTTACTTTTATTTTCTAATTTAACTCATTTAAATTACTGTTTTTCCTTTATAATAATTTTTAATAACTTTCTCTGAAACTGAATTCCTTAAAGGTGCAAAAAGAAACTTTTTATATATTCAATGATAATCTTTTAAAAACATTTTTATGCTACAGTAGCAGTTTCTTGCCCATTTAATAGCTTAATTAAATAGGTTTTACATATTACAATGTGACAAATATGATATTAAAAATCCCAAAGATTACTTTAACTAATAATATATTTTAATATTGTAATCTTTGCATTTCCTCATCTAATATTCCCTAATTCCTTTCTAGTTAAAAGCTAATAATACTTTAATTTAAAAAAAATAAAAATTTCCTTTTCTATGTGGCCTTGTTTTTTTTTTTTTTTTTTCATTTTGTCTCCAAGAGAAATACTTTCCTATATGCGACAGAGCAAACACAATCTAATGTTGTTACTTTTATTTTCTAATTTAATATCAATCAGTAATCATTTAAATTACTGTTTTTCCTTTATAATAATTTTTAATAACTTACTCTGAAGCAAACAAAAGTATTTCTCAATTTCCAGGCAATATTTTCTGAAACAAATGAAACATTATTCAGTTTAAATAATTCTATTTATTTACATACAAAAAATAATATAATCATCAACAGCTCGAGTAAAGTCTATTTTCTTCTTGATTCTTACTTTTCTCTCTAGCAAATAAAAAGATAAATAAATAAATATAGACACACACATCAAATATGTATAATAAAAGGAAATAAAGTATACAATAAGTAGTAGCGCAGCCAGGATCCCCATTTGGGATTGTTACTCATTTAAAAAAAAAAAAAAAAAAAAAAAAAAAGATGTGTGACAAAAAGTAATGAAAAGCACAAATAGCTGTAATAAACTTAACATTTGTGTGCTTAAAGGTTTCATAAAAGAGCATCTTCTTTAGACTTCAGAGAAAAAAGAAAGAGCAACAGCAGTAACATATGACTATTTTAGTGCTATTGCTCCTAACCTATTCTTTAATTGATTTTGTGTTTAAATAGAGGACCCTATTACAAAGCATTGAAACAGTTGAGAATGACATTTTATGCTGTTTATACTTTTCTTTACTTTGTTTTTTACACATTACTTTACCTTAAGACAAGTGATTTTCTATACATCTTATCAGTTTTTGAAATACTCTGGAAGAGGTTTTAACCCCAAAATTGCCCCCATTGCTATGCTAGTGCAATAGATGTACAGAATTCAATAGTCAAAATATGGTATGCACTTTATATAGGTCACTCTTAAGAGGCTACTTACTCAGGCAAAAACACCCGCTCGCTCGCTAATGTTAATCATATGGGGAAATATTTTACGATATCTCGTTCGCATTTCAATATATTTAATTTTTTTTTTTTGCATTGGATAGCTGAGGTCAATTTCTATGCAGGCCCTTTCTTACTTTTTTTTATTTTTGTTGCAGTTTTTTTTTTTATTTAGGATACTTTCACTTTCAAAATAGTTTCCAAAAGTGAAAGTATCTTAATAAAAAAAAAAAAAAAACCTTGTAATCAAAATCGAAAAAGTACAAAGGAGCATGCATAGAGATTGAACTCAGCTATCCAATGCAAAAAAAAAAAATATCTAAAAATATTGAAATGCAAACGAGATATCGTAAATTATCTCATCCATAGGATTAACATTAGCGAGCGGGTGTTTTCGCCTGAGTGAAGCAACCTCTTAAAAATCTGCACAGCTTGAGGCAAAGTGCTTTACAGATTTCTGATGTACATTCTTTGTTTATATTTTTTAATATTATCAAACTAGGCATTTTTAGAATCCACTAATCAAATATAGCGATCTTGTTTTTGTCACTCAGTCTTAACGGAAAATTTCGTTATTGTGTTTGGTGCGGGGATTTTGCAGTTACAGATTTTTTTTAAGTTGGATATAACAACAACAAAAATGTGCCAAATGGTTAAGTCTGTATTATTTAATGCAATGTATAAGCACCTAGACAAAAAAAGCTTATATATAAATGGTCTAAAGGGATAATGATTCTATTTTAAAGGCATGTGTGTACCTGTTAGACTTAGATTGCTAATATTTTTATTTGTTATAAAAAATGGTACTTCTCCATTATCCTGTCCACCACTGTTCATAACAGAAAACTATTGCCAAACTGTAACGCCAAATAAACAAATGAAAGAATGCTGCCATTGGAATCTCAAAATAAATAAACAAATGCGAAGAAATTCTGAAAAACCCCACTCTTCAATGTGCCAACTTAGTAAGCTTGAGCAATAAAATTTGCAATATATTAATGAAAGAGTTTGCAAAAAAAAAAGGTACTTTTCGGTTAGCCGGGCGCCAGTGATATACATACATGTATATATATATACACACACACATATATATATATCTACATATCATATTTATACATACACATATATATACATATATGTATGTATATATATATACATATATATGTAATACATATGTATTTATATATGTACATATACCACTGGCGCCCGGCTAACCGAAAAGTACCAAAAAAAACTTTGATATTTATTCATTTACATTATTTTTCCTAATTATCCCTCTCAGCTCGTGAATAAAAGTTTTTGACATCAGTTGAAACTAATCTATTGTATGTAACTATTCATCGCAACATTTTTCAATGCTTTTTCTCTTTTAATATCATGGCACTGCCATTTAAGGACACAATTGTTTTTTTTATTAACGAAAGAACTAATAAATCAGTAAAACATAATAAAAGATACAGGTAAATGTCAAATTATAGCCACTTGATAACATAGCAAACACATGCAACACTTCTGAGTCAAGTGAATGTGTCGCTACAATAATGCATCTTTGGCCTTAAATCCTATAATTTGACGATAGCTTTTTTTCTTATGAAAAGTGGTCAATGGGATAATGGAGGAAGTACTTAAAAAACATACAATTTAACTGTAAAACACATATAATTTTTATTATAAACACACAAAAATAAATTTATTATAAAACACACAATGTTTAATTTAATATAAAACACACACAATCTGCTCTACCGGGCTGCCATAGGAAGAAAAATCTTTCCCAAATTGGTGGATTGCCCAGGCATTAAATTGCATTTTTGGCACCAAAAATATACTCCAGTGGGTCTGTGACATCTGTACATGCCATTCATATAATCAGGGTTGATAAAAATCACAATAAAAAAATGATTTATTTGATTTAAATCAGATTTTTTAAAATTAATATTATTTGTGTACTGTGCATGAATTTATTTTATTTTTTCTGCATACATTTCTATTAATTTAATTACAGTTCCTAGATAAAAATTAAAAATAATTTAAATTAAAAAAAAATTGTTGCAAACAAATTCAGATTTATTTAAAACTTAAAATCATATTATTCTACTATTAAATTATTATAGATAATATATACGTATGTGTGTTGTGTGCATAAATATCTAGTTAATTTAAGTTATTAATTTTTTCATTAAGGTATTACTCCAATAATATCTAATCACATAATAAATGCGACAAAGAATGCTAAATACATATGTGTATTTCAATCAGGGCTGACCAATTTTTGTCTAAGTGGAAAAAACTGTCTCGGCAAAAATACTTTATGCCATAATTTTAGCCACTGGCAAAAATTACTAGTATTTTAAAATAGGGTTTTAAGGATTTTATTTTAATTACATGATTTCAATGCTTAAATCCTAATTTTAACAGATTAAAATCAGTGATTTATATTATAATCTTGGCCAATTTCTGTTTTTGCCAATTTTTGTCTGTTTTTTCCACTGTCCTGACAAAAATACATTTTTGCCGGTAAAAAGGCCAACCCTGATTTCAACTGCTTCAGATTCACTAATGCCATTTTTATCACATAGACTGCAAGTTTCTGTGTCTTTTTTTTTTTTTTTTTGGCCACAATCTCCACTATTTCTACACTACACGGCTTGCATATATTGCTTTCACACATTTTCCAGATATATATATATATATTTTTCTCTCTCTCCTGTAAAATAAAGCTACATTGGATTTTTCTTTTTGCCAGCCATTTTTCTTATGTAGTATATACCTAGTATTAGTAAATGATATTCTTGTCCCAAATTGTGTTTCACACTCTACTATATTAATGATTACAAAACAGTTACAAGACGCAAGGTAATCACATAATTAAAAGTATGAAGCTATCAATTGTCAGTGTTATCTAGCCCTCAACCATTGACAATTTCAGCAATCAATCATGCTTACTTAACAGTAGAAATGGCTGTTTAACTTAGAAATAAGGTATAATAACATACCTTATATTTTCCATTGAAATAAGCAATGAATTCAAGAAAAGGAAAAGGGATAAGTCACAGGGATTAAATTATTTTCAGTTATAGAAGAAACATGAAACTGGAATTCTATAATTCACTGTTAGACAAATAATCTAAATATTTATTATGTTAAAATTCAGTCCTTCTATTGATCATATTATATGATCAATACATCTCCCATCAACATATGGGATATTGAAATTTGCAGGTCTAAGCAACTAAACATAAAAAACAAACTTGTGAATCATGTATAATCTACTTTAGAGGAAGTAACTCCTCACTGAAAATACTATCATATTGAATATATTTAACTTTAAAGCTTCAATATCTAACTTGCAAAAATGAAGTGATCTAGGAAAGACAAAAGTTTAAAAATGAGAGAGCATTTATATCAGTATTTATTTTGTGATCCACTATGGACAAATAATATTTTGAATGTAGTGTTGCATTTACTTTCATAAAATAATTATTTTTAACTTATAAAAGTTTTAACATTATTAAAAGGTAATTTTTAATCTGGACATGAATGATGACATTTATTTGAATATGAATGATTAATTTAATCCTTATTCAGCTTGTAAATATCAATGTTAAAAATGCTGATTTAAATCAAAGATTTTTTTTAAAAAATCATTTGATATAAATCAAGCTGATTTAAATCAAACAACCCTGCATATAATAATACTAAAACATTACCCCCACACACATTCTCAAAACAATAACAATAATAACACCAATACCCTAATAAATATCTCTATAATGAAAGCAAGTCAATATTTCGGAGAGAGCAACAATATAAGTATTTAACATTTTCTTTCGAAAGCTGATGAAAGTATCAAACTCAGAGGCATACTCCAGACTCACCCCCACCAGTGTTGAATTCAAGGGGTGGCACAGGGGGAGGGGCATTGAAATGTCCCCCTCCCCAGAACTTTACAATTTACCCCCAGAGACACAAAAATCCCTCCCGGAGAAAAAAAAAATACATAAAAAAATATATATATTTTAATTTATTATGTAAATATAGAATTTATAAAGAAAAATTAAATGAGTTCAGAAACGGTTATAACCATATCAATTTATCACAAGGAAAAAGCAAATATATCTTAAAAATAAAAATTCGATATGTATGCAAGAAATAGAATGCACAATAGTTTCTTTTTTAGTATTATGTTATCTTTCAATTTGAATAAATTTATAAAAATTCAATTTTAAATTAAAAAATAATGAAATAAATAGTCAACTGAAATTATTAAGAAATAACTTTTATAACATTAAATTTGTTATTATATATGTGTTAAAATCATTTTTCTTACCTTAAAAAATAATCATCAATCCTGTATGAGCTTGTAAACAGATGACTTTTTGAGGAACTCTGTTGTAGTTCCTTCTTTTAGCAGCTTTTCTGTTCAAGAAATCACATGCTGGCAACCATGGACCTTGACCAGATGATGTCATTAGAATTTGTAACTACAAAAGGCAAAATAAAATAATGACAACCAAGAAATAAACTTTAAACCCTTCATGACAAGCTTCCCTGCACCATTATTTTCAAATAATATTGACCTTATTTAATGCTGTTTTATTAAATAAGGTGAAAATTACCATTCAGATACAGAAATATTAGTTAAAATCAAGGACTGTGTACACATCTTATATCACACATATCTCCTGTCATAAATGGTTTTAACATTACAATAAAAGTGTATGCATTATGCATATGCATACTTCATGCTATTTTAATTATAATTATATTTTAATAAAAAAAATTCATTTTCTTCTGTTTTACTATTTTATGTTCATTTTGATACAATAATTTATACTATTTTAACATTTAGCATAAAAGCAAAAAAATATTATTTTCCAAATGTCATGTTTGTCATTATGTGCACCGTAATTTTAAATACCTCATTTGAGAAAAAAATTTCAAATAAATTTTATTCAATTAAAATTTAACATTTATTATTAATACTGTACATTGTTCACAATGTTTTATGGTGTTCTTCATGGTTTTGTAAATTTAAACAGAAAATGGCATCTAATGATTTTAAGCAGTGACCAGTGGTTGTATATATTCAGAGAACAGTCAAAATAAAAAAAAAACCCAAAAATCATATTGCAGGCATCTCAAATTTAAAGAACATTTTGAGATGAAAGCAAGAAAAAACATTGCTGTATGATAAACTCTAGTTATTTGTATCCCCAACAACAACAAAACATTTTAAATCAGTCCTAGTTTCATTTTGTTGAGTATTGATATAATTCAACAATACTCTGTAAATCATGTAAATTCTTTCAATACAATAGGACCCAAGACTAATTTAAAACTTTTTTTGTTTGTTTGTTTGCTGTTGTGGGCCCCACAAACCCCAGTTTAATTTAAAATAAAAACAAACATAATTTTTGATGTATTCACAAAAAAGTTGCATTATCCCACATAGTATAAAAAATTATTCAAGGGGCAGATTTAATTTATACAGGTAAATGTTAAAACTTCAGGTTGATGGCCAGATTATTATAAGGCTATTTTGTAATGCTAATACAGATAATTCTGGAGGGGGGGGGGGGGGACAAGAACATTTCATATTTACTAACTTGATAATAATTTTTAAAAAATCAAAATTTTTTATGTTGTGTGAATTTTCAGAAACATTTAATTTAAAATAATTATGGTACTTTTTGGTTAGCCAGGCGCCAGTGATATATGTATATATATGTATTTATATATATATATATTCATACATAAATGTATATAATATGTATATATATATTCATACATATATATATATATATATGTATGTATATATTTGTATATATATAACTGGCGCCCGGCTAACCGAAAAGTACCATAATTTTTATTTTGCTTTCATTTTTTCCAGTTACCAGTACTAACTAAAAGTATTGGTAGATAATCATAATTAATAAGTTAATTGACAAACATTTAAGACTCACGATCATTATATTAAGGATTTTGCCAATTCTCAATCCACTGGCAATTCGACACATCAAAATTAATTTCTGCTATGAATGTATTTGTTTTATATTTTTAATAAGTAATTTGTTAATCCATCAATACATATATAAAACAAAGTTATTCATGTTTTGAGATGTAATACAGGCATATGATAAAAAAAAAATTCAGAATAACTGTAGGGCAATTATTTGTGTTTGCAGACATTTTTTTACTTTTATTAGTATAGGAAAGGGGAGGCAGGAGTTCATGTAATATAGGCAAATGTTGATATAGATGAGATATTATCAAATATAATTAACTAACGTTACAACTAATGTTTATAATGTTTAACTAATGAAACATTATTATAATCATAGCATTATCTTGTTTACTATTATGTGACAAAACATATATGTTTTTGAGGAAAGAGAAGGAGGGGGGGGGGGGGGGAAGTAAATGATTTTTTTTTTTTTTAAATTAAAGTACATTTTTCTACGAATATATTACGGAAACAACTTTTGAATATAGCTACTTTTAATAATGCTAATAGATTTTAAAAAGAGAGTTTGTTTGAATGTAATTTGTGGAAGTTCAAAGTATGTTTTCATTTATAAATCAGTCATAAACGCCGACCAGGGGTGGTGGCGATTTTGAAACAAAAAATATATATTTATTTACCGACATAAGTTAATTAATCACTAAAAGCAAAATTATGATTAATGTTAGAGTGCTTTTAATTCGATCATAATGAAAAGGTTTATTATTAGTTGACAATAAAACATGTTAAACACTATCCCTGATTTCTTTTTTGCCTCAAGATTTCGTGTTTTACCGTTCGCCCATGTACTTTAATATTTATACGTAGTAAAGGGAGTTCGTTCATATATGAAGCACTCCTGTTATGCATTTCCTGAAATTGAAACCACGTTTCAAAAAAATGTGATAATTAAGAAACGTACGCTAAGGTCATAAGTAAATCATGTTTACATAAGTTTATGTAATAATAATTTTAACAAAAAAAACTTCTAATCATATTTTCCCTGTGTGCAATTTACACTAAAGCATAAGATAAATTTCATTATTTTATGAATAAGGATTAAATCTTGTTAAAAGAAATACATTATTCAGTTATCATAGATTAAAAGATTTAACTAATAACAATATACTAGTAACAAACTTACCGTATTTTCTGTAAATATTGAACACATCTTTTACACTTGACAAGATGATCAGAATGACAGCATCAGCGAAGCGACATTTTGTTTTGGAAAGCAACAGGCAACGCTACGACCACGGCTACGACAGTTCGTTGCGCATGCGCGAAAATGAGATGCGTGAAATTTGATTTGAGAATATTGGTTCCCTTAAGCTTATCTCCAAAACGGAGTATTGCAAACATTCCTGCACCCATGCTATATGGTGAAGATAACTCACCTTTGCAGAAAAATGGAACGAAAATGAAAAATGACCATTTTCGGAACCTTGCTTGCTATCTGGGTACATATGAATTGAGGGGGATCTTGGCAATAAAGTGCCAAGCCACATTTTTGGTGAAATAAATCTAACACTGTCATCTGTTGCTTATTATTGTAAATTATAATATCCTACTTATAATTTGTTTCTAATGTCAGTTGGTGGCAGCCTATGCGCCAGGTTTCGTTTTTGTCCCAGACGTTTATGTCCCCAATGAAGATAGCTAATTTACAAAGAACGTAATAGTAATATCATTAAAGTAATGGCATATTGTGACTCAGAATATCTCAGATATTACTGAGACATTGGTGAAAAAACTTTATGTTATCTATCTTGAGTTGAGTATTGGATCCAATTTTCAAATTGAAATATCTCAGAAGTTCAAAAATATGGCTTGGCACTCTTTTGTCCCGACCCCCTCAATTCTCAAATATGAAGGGGTTCGAACGACAGTGGAGTAAGTCATAAATTTAGTCATTTAAGAAATGAAGGGTTTTGTGAAACTTGTCGTAAACCCGTTGCATTGAGTGATCCAACTTGGCACATTGAACAGAAATTAATATACATTCAGTGAAAATATTGTTATCTAGATTTTCAAAATTTTTGACATAACTCCACTGTCATTCATTGCAATTTTCCAAAATCTTGTCCCTCTCTGTTTTTCGTTCCGCTGGCGCCTAAGTTATAAATAATTTTTGATACCTTTATGTTAGGCAGGCGCAAATTTCGCTAATAGCAGCTTTTATTTTAAGCGTGTGAAATTAGAAACAATGCTTTGCTAATGAAATATAATGTTTTGATATACGATATTATTTGTTATTTTTTATTTTTCTGTATTTTAAATGAAGTAAGTGAAAGTATTTATATTTTTTATGAAATGAGTGAAAGGCTTATATTTTAAATGAAATGAATGCAATACAAACAACGGCAATGCGAACAATATTTGGCGATTTATCATCTGCGCCCGGCTAACATAAAAGTATCTAATGGTTCTTTACACATTCTAAAACATAATTTTAATTGTAATAATTTAAAGAATGTTTTTAAAAAATAATAATTCATGAGCGAGACGGTTAAGGGGACCGTGGACCTTTATTTGAGCAAAAATTGAAATTTATTTTTGTGTGTATTATTATTCTTCAGTTTATATTGAACCATATGTGAAAAACTGCATGCAATTGCGATGATTTTTCTCAATGGTACAAGCGTTTGGATTTGGCACACAAGCAATTTTTCGGCGGTTTAGTAAACTTTAAATCTGTTTTTATCAAAACAGATTTTTCAAGTTTTTGAAATTTTTTAAATGCTCCATGCGTCTTAATTTTTGTTTAAAATTTTTGAAATTGATAGGGAAGAATCCTGATACTGTTTACAAAGAAACTGTGTATACATTTTACGGTAACACGTCGTTAAGGTAATTAAATTTGGTTTATAACTTATTAAAATGCAAAATTTTAAAGAAAATTTTCAGAAAACAAATCTCTTAAAAATTAACTATTCAAGGGATTAAATAATTGATACACAGATTTGTTTCTGTAATATAGTTTTAAGTGATTTAAATGCAAAATCGAGGAAATTTCTCAAAATTTAAAATTTTGTTTATAAATCTTAATTGTTCAAAAAAATCTTAAAATTATAATAAGATGAGAAAACGTTTTTAAGGTATTCTGTATACTTATGGTGAAATGTATATGTGCATAAAATTTCATATCTCTATGATGAAAAAAAAATAATCATAATAATTTTAACATCCACCGCCCCCTTAAGGGAAGAGTTAATTGATTTTCAGCGACAAAGATATGAAAAGTAAATGTCATGACAACAAATAAATGAGACCATATGGAATATATAAATTCCTTTATTTTTAGTCACCTATTTAGTGACAACCGACAACATACATACCATTGCTATTAGCACAAGAAGGGGCTTACCCCCGTTTGGGGGATGGGGGAAATAAGACTTTAATAAATAATAAAGTAGCCTTACAAACGAGACAACAATTAAGGTTTACTGAAATTTAACGTATATCTCATTTGCTGAAAATTTTAAAGAAGAGTTAATTTTCACACTATTAATTATGAAAAAAAAAAAGGGAGGATTTTTGAAGACTTTATAGCATTACAACAGGATTAAATAGACGTAACAACATTCAAATATATATATATATATATATATGACAACAATTAATGTTTACTGAAATTTAAGGAATATCTCATTTGCTGAAAATTTTAAAGAATATAGTTAATTTTCACACTATTAATTATGAAAAAAAAAAACTCTGGGAGGATTTTTGAAGACTTTATAGCATTACAACAGGATTAAATAAGCATAACAACATTCGAATATTTTCTTTTCTTTTTCGGCGCAACATGTCCCAAAAAGGACTTTGTGCCATTAAATCGCAATCAACCAACCCACCATCTTTTCGTATCATAAATTATTCGTTTGTACCAGTTGCCTCTATTTTAAAATTTAAAAAAAAATAAAACACGTTTCTTTTTAAATTAAAAGTTACAGCTATGATATAAAGATATGCGAAAAAACAATTTTTATTTTATTTTTTATTTGTTTATTTATTTTTTGTAACAATTTTATCGATGGTGTAAAGAGATGTAAGAAGATTTATTATTATTATTATTATTTTATTTTGGCAATAGTTTCAGCAATTTTGTAAAAAGTTATAAGGGGACTTAAAAAAATATGTATATTTCAGCAATGGTGTAAAGAGATGTAAAAAGACTGTTTTTTTTTATTATTTCAGCAATGATGTAAAGAGATGTAAAAAGAATTTTTTTTTAAATAATTTCAGTAATGCGTAAAATGTTTTTTTTTTTTTTTTTTTTTTTTTTTTTTGTGATAATTTTAGCAATGGTGTAAACAATGTAACGAAACTTTTTTTTTTTTTTGCAATTTTTAAATTCTTAAACATTAATGAAATGATTATAGTAATTGATTATAGAAAGTAATGATTATAGACATATTTTGACAGCTAAAAGAAAGGAGACATCCTTTAAGAACAATACACAGTAAAAAGGGAAAATATTAATCTCCTGAGACTGCATTACAGGACCACAGGTAGCGAGAGGAATTTCAGATCTCACTTACCAACAATCTTAAAGCCTAGTAGCAGGAGGCTATTCGCTGCTTATTGGGACGTAGTCAAGGAGTTAATGCATTGAAGGCAATTTAAAACAAAAAGAAAAATTGGAGGGGGGGGGGGGGACTTTTTTATTATTAAATTTTGAAAAAAACGAAAAACTTTTTTTTTTAGAACATCGTTATAAATTGTACCGTAAATAAAAGTTAATTGTAATTCTAATTTTTAATTGATGTACAATTCAGGGAAGACACTTACAGAATCTACATAGTTTCTGTAAATGTTTCCCTAGAATGTACTATCTATATTGGATTTCATTTCAGCGTTTGATTGTAGTTGCTCCGTTTAACGTTTCTTCTATTTCCACAGGAATTTTTTTTTTTAAATCTAGAAATACTGATGCAATGGAAATCAGTTCTCAAGTTGCAATTCTATAATTCATGTCATTGTAAATGTAGACAGGAATTTAACCTTCTTCTCTTTCTCAGTACAGCAATCCGAGATCTAGAACTGACACAGTCATGATGATTTCCGAATTCCCTCATGTCTTCGTCACCCGAACGGTACACCTGGCCTTCTTCTGAAAGATAGAGAACGTCGAACCAGTCACACCATTCGGAACTGTAAAATGGTGCATCAATAAACAAGATGAGGGCTGATTCATTCATCTCTTCGTACAGTTTCTGAAAAGTAGAATAAGAAACAAAATAAATACATGAATCATACATCAGTAAATAATTACGGCATAATCAACATATTAGGTTAATTAATCCTTTGATATGCATGACGTACGCTGTATACGTCATGATATTATCTATTATCGTTAAGGGGCTATTTCACTCACGCGAAAATACCCGCTCTCTAATGTTAATCCTGTGGGACAGTTATTTTAAAACAATGTCATTTGCTTTTCCGTATTTTTAAATGATTTTTTTTTCATTGGATGGGTGAGGTCGATCTCTATAAAGGACGTTTTTCACTTTTGCGATTTTGGTTGCAGAGTTTTTTTTTAATGAGGATACTTTCACTTTCGAAATCGGTTCCGAAAATAAAAATATCCTCATTTAAAAAAAAAATAAAGGCAAAAAGTGAAAAACGGCATTTATAGAGATAAACATCACCTATCCAATGTTTAAAAAAAAAATCATTTAAAAATATTGAAATGTAAACGCGATATTGTAAAATAACTGTCCCAGAGGATTACCATTAGCGAGCAGGTGTTTCGCTTGAGTGAAGTAGCCTCTTAAGGCTATTATGGTAATATATGTATGAGGGTTGACCAGTAGGTTTTTGCCGATCAATAAGTTTTTACTTTCACTATGAAGGCTCCTCCTTCATATTCACTCCATACGAGAACAAAAAAATATTGACTGGCAAAAACTTACTGACTGACCCTCGTAGATACGATTTCTAATTATCGTAGACAACTACGTGAAGTACAACACGCAAGACGCTCATCGCATGTTGCATGTGTGTTATATTTATAATGACAAATGATACAATTAGAAATGTCACCGATTGTGTCAGATAATCGATAGTCTACAGAAATTTCCAAATTCAGCTGACTCTCCATTTGCCCATTACTTAAATGTTAGTGCAAATTGGCATAAAATCTCAAATTATAATTACAAATGTTACCCTTTTTTTTCTACAGGATGTACTTAAAGAATTTTTAACATTTAAAAATCTCTCAAATTAAATCCTATCATTTAAATAATATTGCAAATTTGGACGTCATCTCTTACATCTAAATTTCAAAGAATAATACATTATTTATATGATATAGTTCCAACAGATTCTATTTAAGGAATTTGTAACATTTAAGAATTTCAAAAATTACAAGTTATTATTTGAATACTATAATAAATTTCCAGAAAATTCCTTCAATTTTATTTACAATTGTTACCACCAGATTTTTATGACTTACCTAGAGACTGCACTGAAAGAATTTGTAACATTTCAAAGTCGCACAAATTATAAATATTATTTAAATAACACTGCATATTTGCAGAAGATCTTACAAATGACAAATGTCACCATAACATTTTAAAAAGTAGTTCCTTCAAAATTCACTGAAAAGTTTTTATTATTTAAATACTTTTCAAATTACAGATTATAATTTGAATAATTTTAAAACTTCGTTCAATTAAAGTTTCATAAATTATAATTACAGATTATAGATGTCACAATCAGATTTTTAAGAATAGTTCCTACATAATGTACCGAAAGAAATTTACTCTAAGCATTTTTTTTTTAATTAAAGTCTATTATTTAAATAAAATTGCATATTTGCAGAAAATATTATAAATTACCCATGTTACCATAATAATTTTAAGAATGCACTGAAAGAATTTTTATCACTTATTTATATTTCAAATTATAGCCTATCTACACTGTAAAAAAAATCAGAAGCGTTTCGGCACAAGGCGGAAAGGTTTCCGGAAATTTATAGAAAACTTTGTGTTCTCCTCAATAACTTGTTATTTCGGAATCGTTACACGTATTTGCGGAAAAATATTCAAAGCTTCGGAAGACTTGCGGAATTCAGAAACGTTACATTCCATAACGGAAAGGTTTCCGACAATGTATGTGTAAATTGTTGGTTTACGCGTGAACATCGATATCTCCGTCCGATTAATACCGTCTAATTTAATTTAATTACGTATTTATATTAAAGTTGCTGTTTTTCTCATGTTTAATGTATACTAAGCTAGATGATGCGTTCAAAATATAATTTTTTTTTCACAATGTTGTTTCATGATAAATAGTTGGACCTGAATCCAAAATTTGAATATCGTCAGTGTTACTTTCAGCAAGCTTACTTCTCCACCCCACGCCCATGGGGAAATTTAGAACAACATTTTAATTGGAATTGCACTCCAATGGCGCTGGCAAGAGATGGGGAGGGGGGGGGGGCAAGAGCAGAGCCCGATTAAGCTCATCTGGGGCCCAAGGCCCAGCAACATTTTAGGGCCCCCTCAAATTAAAATAGTACCTAAACATTTTTTCGAGAATTATAATTAGATATTATGATAAAGTTGCCAAGTTAAGCAAAATATTTTTGTTTTGTTTTTGTGAAATAATTGCAGAAAACTTCATTTTTAAGAAACTTTTTCTAATCATTTTAACCATTTTGGGGGTCCATCAGCCATGGGCCCAAGGCCACGGCCTACCCAGCTAAAAATGAACTGCAGTTTTTCTACAGAAGTGAAGTATTTTTAAAGTTTTTCTACAGTCAACTGTAGATTTTCTGTAGTGCAATCTCGACTGTAAAAATACTTCAGTTATTTTGCAGTTAATGTGAAGTAATTTTGCAGTAATATATTTCAAAAATACTGTGAGCTTTTATCTGTAAAAAAACTGCAGTTTACGTGAAGTTATGTTATAATCATAAATTAAAAAAATAATGAGACTTTACATCTGTAGTAAAACTGTAGTAAATTTGAAGTAATTTTACAGTCATTAATTCAGTATTATATTTTCAGATGTATCTGCAGTATAAGTGCAGTTACTCTAAGGTAATTTTACAGAACTTAATTTTAGTAAGTTTGTGAGATATTTTCAGCAATTTATCTGCAGTTTTAAAAGCTAAGCAATATTAAAGTTTTTCAGTTTATGACAATATTGCGTATTTACTCTGTTATTAATAATTAACACTGTTTTCAAGACTTTTAGTTTAATGCGACTAAATTGAACCAAAATCAAAATCCTCGGGCGGGGGTGGGGGGGAGGGGTGGCGAACACTGCTTTGAACCAACCATTTTGAGATAAATTTTTAACAAATAAATATAAAACATAATAAATAAATAACTTTCATGGGGAATTTAAGGGGGAAAGTCCGCCCTTCCCCCCAACGGGAAATTTGTACTTTCTCTTAGTGTTTAATTACTTTAAATTACTCGAAAAAAGAATAAATTTACTGTTTTCCAAAATCGGTCAAAATAAAAAATTAAATAAAATTTCAAAATCCAGGGAGGGTTAATGACGCCCCCCCCCCTTCCAAAGGAAAATTCTTAGTTCCTCTTTTAAGTTAAGCGAGAGGAACAGCGAGTTAAGCAGCGGACATTGCTTTCAACCTCCCCTTTGGAGATAAATTTTTAACACATAAATATAAAAAATAATAAATAAATAACTTTCATGGGGAATTTAAGGGGGAAAGTCCGCCCTTCACCCCCAACGGGAAATTTGTACTTTCTCTTAGTGTTTAATTACTTTAAATTAGTCGAAAAAAGAATAAATTTACTGTTTTACAAAATCGGTCAAAATAAAAAATTAAATAAAATTTCAAAATCCAGGGAGGGTTAATGACGCCCCCCCCCCCTCCAACGGAAAATTCTTAGTTCCTCTTTTAAGTTCCTCGAAAAGAACCAATTTTATTATGCTGTTCAAAATCGGAGAAAACGTAATTTTAGTTACTTTTAAAATTCAGGAAGAAAGTAGTAATTGAACACCCCCCTCCCCCCCCCCACACACACACCCTACACACAACGAAAAATTCTTAGTTCTTTTATTTTAAGTTATTTTTTATTTTTATTTTATTATTTATTTTAGTTATTTTAATTATTTAGTTATTTAAATTTCAAAATCGAGAGAGGGGAAATGGCCTTTCCACTTATTAACTACAGGCATGAGTTCCAGTTTTTAATAAAATTTTACTTCAAAAAACAAATGAAAAATGTAAATCTCCTTAACATTTATTTTTTTTTTCGTAACTGACCCGGCATTTCTGTCTCCAATTATGTGAAGAAGCACTACTACTCAACTCAACTCCAATTCCGATCGTGTTCTGTTTACATTTTGACAGCGATGGCGGTAAGCGGTAAGTGCAAGCGTTCGTATATTATTTTCTGTAATTCGCTAGCTTTGTTAATATAATAATTAATGCCGTAATTTTTTAAATGTTTATATATAGCCATAAGATGGCTAAAAATATGTACCGACAGACACTTCTACAAATCTAGATAGATTAAAAAATTAGATATATTCAACGTAAAGTACCACGAGGTCTTGCAAAAAAAATTATTTCGGAGGAGATTTGTATTGTCAATGTGTCGTTCATATTATCTTATTTTAGACTTTTTTTTTTAATACTGTAATAGCGATTGAGTTAATTTAAAGTTTGTTGCCCCTACAATTACGATTATGCCGATTAATCACGAAATGTAAAACACATATAGTATTATTATAATGTCATATATGCTTTATAATTTGATAAATTTTGGTCACTAGATGTTTTTTCTTATATTAATTTTACATTATTTTGTAATAAAAAATGCAGAAAATGAATCCTGAAATGTGTTTTATGGTGTTCAATGGATAAATAAGTTTAAAAAAAAAAATATTTTCTTTAAATCCAAAGTTTTTATTATTACAAACAAGTAACAGCATCCAAAATTTAAAAATAAGCTATCAAGCTGTGGTGTAAAAATCTAGGAGTCAGTGGGCCGATTCTCACCACTAAATTTTATTAGTATTCTTCGGCTAAATTTTATTATTATACTTCACCTAAATTTTATCAGTATTCTTATTAGTCGAACAATACTAAAAATTTAGTGGTAGTAATCTACCCATTGGCGACTGGATTTTTACACCCCTGCTATCAAGTATAAAAATATAGCAACAAATATCTTGTTATTAATTGAAAAATGTTAACTGACATCTGTAACATACCAATTTGGCAAACTATCTTGGAAAAAGAAGAAAAAGCTTTTAATCACATTTCATGTAACATATCATTCAAGAGGACAATAATTAAAATAGCATTACTTTAAATCATAATTTTTATAAAGTTATTTTCCTCCTGGTATATTATTTATAAACTTTGATTAAAAGCAATTGAAAATATATGTAAAAACCTTGAGAAATCATTAATTGGATTCACATTAATATTGACACACAGGCTAAGTACAGTCAAGATCAACCCAAACAATATTATAAATTTCATTGTAACGATAAAAGGCTCAAATATTTAATTTAATTTTGTAATAAATATGAGTTATTTGAATTCACAATAACAAACTCTAAATTAAATCCATCACTATTAAAGAAAAGTTTAAAATAAGATAATATGAACAAAACTTTGAAAATACAAATATCCTATGAAATATTTTTTCTAGTAAGGCTTTTATAAATACGTTGAATCTATCTAATTTTTTTAAGAGAAACCAGTTTTGAAGAAGTGTCTGTCGGTACATATTTTTAGCTATCTTATGGCTATGTATAAACATTTAAAAAATGAATTACGGTGTTAATTATTATACTAACAAAGTTAGCGAATTACGGAAAATAATGGATGAACGCTGTCACTTATTGCTCAATGCCGAGAGTCGCATGTAAAACGTAAACAGGTTCAGAGTAAAGGTGAAAATAAGCACTTGCCAGTCGCCACTCGTCGATTAAACTTGAAAAACTGGCGACTAAAAACATGGAAAGAACCGGCCAAATGCAGGATTTTCCGTTTACCTTTTTTCCCTAAAATTAGCGATTTTTCCGCGCCCGTTCGACGAAATTCATGATTTTTCCACACCCGATCGGAGAAAGTTTTTATTTTTCTGTGCCCGATCGCCAAAATTGATTTTTTCGCGATCGATCGCCTAATTCCATAATTTTTCTGCACTCGAACGCCAAAATTTATGATTTTACAGCGTCCGATCGATGAAATTAATGATTTTTCCACAATCGACGGCCAAATTTCTTGATTTTTTTGCATCTGATTTCTGAAATTCGTGATTTTTCTGCACCTGACCACAGAAATCTGTAATTTTTCTGCGCCCGATTGCCGCAATTCTTGATTTTTTTTTTGCATCAGATCGCCGAAATTTATGATTTTTCTTCACCTGACCACCAAAATTTATGATTTTACCGCATCCGATCGATTAAATTCAGGATTTTACCGTGTCTGATTGACGAAATTCAGGATTTTTCCACACTTGATTGCTGAAATTTGTGATTTTTACGCTTTCGATCGACAAAATTCATGATTTTTCCCGCACCCGATCACCGAAATTCATGATTTTTCCGCATTTGATCACTGAAATTTATGAATTTTCCGCACCCGATCATGAAAATTCCTGGTTTTTCCGCCCCTGACCGCCAAAATTTATGATTTTTCCGATTACAATCGATGAAATTCACGATTTTTCTGCGTCCGATCACCAAAATTCATGATTTTTCCGTGTCCAATTGCCACAATTCTTGTTTTTTTTTTTTTTTTTTTTTATCAGATCACCGAAATTTATGATTTTTCTTCACCTGACCGCCAAAATTTATGATTTTACTGCATCCGATCGATTAAATTCAGGATTTTACCGCGTCTGATTGACGAAATTCAGGATTTTTCCACACTTGATCGCTGAAATTTGTGATTTTTACGCTTTCGATCAACAAAATTCATTATTTTTCTGCGCACAATCGACAAAATTCATTATTTCGATTGAGAAAATTCATGATTTTACACGCACTATCGACGAAATTCAGGATTTTTACACTCTTGAATGGTGAAATTTGCAATTTTTCTTCTGAAATTCAATTTGTGGGGTTTTTTTTTTCGGTTAATGTGCGTGAAGTGTACATATATATATAAAAGTTACTAACCACTGTTTGAATGAATTTCATGCATTCTAGAGATTGCTGTATTGTGAGTTTCGTGCATTCTAGAGATTGCTGTATTGTGAGTTTCGTGCATCCAGGATGTTTTTTTTTTGTTTGTTTGAGGGGGGGGGGTAATGTAGGCGAAGCGTACATATATATATATATGTTACTAACTGCTGTTTGTATGAATTTCATGCATTCTCGAGATTGCTGCATGGTGAGTTTCATACATCCACGTTTTTTTTTGTTTTGTTTTTCAGTTAATGTATGCGAAGCGTACATATATATGTTACTAACTGCTGTTTGAATGAATTTTATGCATTCTAGAGATTGCTGCATGTTGAGTTTCATGCATCCAGGGTTTTTTTTTCAGTTAATGTTCGGTTGATGTACCTGCTTAATCCGGTAACGTATAATTGCATACCTCGCTTATATAAGTGTTTTCGCGGTCTCCTCTGATAATGGGATCCAGGATAATGGATATTCAGGGCCATGTTGCCTGCAAGTTTGGTGTAAATGTATCACTTGTATGTGCCACCATTCGAAACAAGCTAAATTCTGCTGCAAAGCCTGTGTAATGTGAGAAGAATTTGTAAATACATTTGGTATTTAAATACGATGTAAATTATAAAGCATAAACATCAAATGTTAATAAAATGGTTTTTTTTAAATTTAAACCTTATTTCCTCCATAATTGCATACAAGATAAAATTGGAAGGACAAATCAGGATGCAGGTAAGAGTAATTTTTGTAAATTTTAGCATTTTTTTTTAAAAAAACAGCAAAGCATATATTTGTTTTGCTCTTAATATTAATTTTATGCAGTTATTTTTTATTAGCTGTAACATATGTAATACATTTTATTTCATAGTAAATGGTATATAATTTAGAAATTTACATATATATATATATCCTTTCGTATAATTTATTTTATATATTCAAAATTATATAAATATTCAAGGCACATATTGATACTATCTTTAAGAGGTGAAAGAATATTCAAATTTGAAAGTCACATTGTGGAAAAATTAGTTGCAATTAAAATTAATTTTTGCATTTAAATTTCATGTAGGGGAGACCGATACACACTGGAACTATGCGCACAGTGGACCACCCTCTAATATTTTATTTATTTAAACTTTTTTAAAGATTCTCTTATATCCTAATAAATAGACAACAGCACTGCACTGATTATTTATAGCCTTCAGAAAATATGTTTAGCTCAGATTGAACTATTTTATCTTGATTGGTTGTTTTGAGCTTCTAAAAGTAAAATTTTTCATCATCATATTTCAATTTTTTAGTAATTAAAGGTTGTAGATAAATAAGATAAAACAGCTTTTTTGTAAAGCTAAGATCCTTTTTTTATTTAACTTTAAAGTTAATACCTAGATGGAACCCATCAAAATTTGACGGCAAAAAACTTGATAGTACCATAAAAATAAAATTCATAGCTGCTTTAAAATGTTTGAAACTTTTGCAGAATAATTCAAATAAATAAAAAACCCACTTTGAATTAAAGCTAGGTTGAAGAACAGCAATTGGCTAAGTTTCACTGGCACATGTACTCGCGGAATTTCTTTCATCTGACACATTTAGTGCTGTTGTGCAAGTAAATGGTAAGTGCCCCCTTGGGGAGGGGGAAATGGCGGGATGGACCAAGGAGATGCATAACATGAATAAGCAGTCAAAGACCTTTCAAACAATATGTAACATGAGGGGTGTGTGCAAAATTTTAAAAAGTACCCCCTTGGGGGGGGGGTAAAGTAGGGGATGGACACGGAACATGCATAATATGATTAAGTGGTCACAGACCTTTCCAACGATATATAACATGAGGGTTGTGTGCAAAATTTAGAAAAGTACCTCTTTGGGGGGGGGGGGGGCAAAGCGGGGAGATGGACATCAGAGATATGCATATGATTAAGCAGTCACAGACCTTTCCAACGATATATGACATGAGGGTTGTCTGCAAAATATTTAGAAAAGTACCCCCTTGGGGGAGGGAGGGGGCAAAGTGGGGAAATGGACATTGGAGATATGCATATGATTAAGCAGTCACAGACCTTTCCAACGATATATGACATGAGGGTTGTCTGCAAAATTTAGAAAAGTACCTCTTTGGGGGGGGGGGGGGGCAAAGTGGGGAGATGGACATCAGAGATATGCATATGATTAAGCAGTCACAGACCTTTCCAACGATATATGACATGAGGGTTGTCTGCAAAATTTAGAAAAGTACCCCCTTGGGGGAGGGGGGGGCAAAGTGGGGAGATGGACATTGGAGATGCATAATATCATTAAGCGGTCACAGACCTTTCCAACAATATATGACATGAGGGGTGTCAACAAAATTTAGAAAATTGCCCCCCTTAAGGGGGGGGTGGGGGAAGTGGCAGGATGGACCCCGGAGATGCATAACATGAATAAGCAGTCAAAGACCTTTCCAACAATACGTAACATGAAGGGATTGTGCAAAATTTACAAAAGTACCCCCTTGGGGGGGGGCAAAGTGGGGGGATGGACACCGGAGATGCATAATATGATTAAGCGGTCACAGACCTTTTTAACGATATATAACATGAGTGGTATGTGCAAAATTTAGAAAAGTGCCCCAATTGGCAGGGGGGGGGGGATGGACCACCCAGATGCATAACATGAAAAGGCAGTCACAGGCCTTTCGAACGATATATCATATGAGTGGTGTCAACAAAGAAAAGTCTCCGCCCCGTGTAGGCAAAACATACTCCCTCCCCCGCCGCCATAATTATTGATGCGGACTCATTTTTTAAATTCGTTCGCACCCCGCTTCTCCCGCAAAATGTTGTGAATTTTAAAAACTCCCCTTCCGAATTTTTTTATACCAAAAGCACTTATGTCCGTCGTATGCATGCAGAGTTTTATGCTTACAGACGCCAGACACAACAACACACACACAGACAGACGTTTACTGACATTAATAGTATAGATGATACTCAGTGCCTACACATTTCACCCTTTATAATTCAGCCAATGAGTTGACGGTTGTTCATTTCCAGAAACGAAACAATAATTCTTTAGGATGAATTTTGTTTGTTTGATACACCGTGGCAGAATGCGTGCAATGAAGCGACAGGCGTCACAAACTTTTTAGGGCACCTGCAGACTAAAAACATATAATCAATCTTCGCGGGAAAAAAATCCTAGATTTCGTCAAATGATCACGGGAAAAACACTAATTTCATCAAAGGATCATGTAAAACGTGAATTTTGTTAAAAGGCCACAGAAAAACGCGATTTACACAAAAGATGAGCAAATTTTGTCAAAGAATCGCAAAACAGGAAATTTCACCCAAAGATAGCGCTTTCTTGCCAAACTTCGTCTAAAAATTGCGGAATAAAATGTATTTTATCAAAAAATCGCTGGAAAACGCACATTTCGTTAAAGTATCGCGAGAAAAATGCGAATTTCTTCAAAGATTGCTGAAAAAACGCAAATTTCATCGAAGGATTGCTGAAAATTCATGAATCTTATCAAAAGGCAGCAGAGAAAATGTGATTATTATCAAAGCATTGCGAAAAAAGAAAATTTCGTCTAAGGATCACAGAAAAACGCAAATTTCATTTTTCATAAAAGAATCGTGGAAAAAAACGCAAATTTCGTGAAAAAAAAAATCGCAGAAAAAACACAAATTTCGTCAAATTATCGCTGAAAAAAAAACACGAATTACGTCATAGGATAGCTGAAAAAATTATGAATCTCGACAAAAAAAGATACAGAAAAAAATGCGAATTTCATTAAAGAATCGCGAAAAAAAATGCGAATTTTGTTAAAGCATTGCGCAAAGAATGTGAATTTTTTGAAAGGTTCGTGTGAAAAATGAAACTGTCTGTATTAAAAACAGCACACACACAAACATCTATACAAACCTCAATACACACAAACATATTATAGGCAGGGCTTGAAATTCAATTTTTCCAAAGACGGGAGTCTCCCTACCAACATTTTTAAATGGAGGGGAGTTGTAATGTTTGGGAGGGAGAAAAAAAATCTTTAAACCCCACTATTCTTTTACGTGCTATTTAAAGAATTACATTAATGCAGACATGACAAAATACCATTGAAAAAATTAAGTCAACTGAGAATGATTATGTAAAATGTTTATTTTTATTATAAAAAAGGCAAGAAAGTTAAGTTTTATATATGCAGTGTATTTTTCAAGTTCCATTAAATGTGTTAGGGACCCTTAACAATTAGGTTGTTAAATAAATTTCTGACATTAGATTTTACTTGATTGAGATTCACCGATCGATCGTAGAAAAGACGCAAAGTTCATCAATCTGTCGTGGAAAAAACGCTAAGTTCGTCGATCTGTCACCAAAAAACGCAAAGTTCGTTAATCAGTCGTGGGAAAAAAGCAAATTTCGTCGATCGATTGCAGAATAAACACAAAGTTCGTCGATCTGTCCCCAAAAAACGCAAGGTTCGTCGATCAGTCACTTAAAAAACGCAATGTTCGTCTATCTGTCGCAGAAAAAACGCAAAGTTCGTTGATCAGTCGCAGAAAAAAATGCAACGTTCGTTGATCTGTCGCGGAAAAAACGCAAAGTTCGTCGATCAGTTGCGGAAAAAAGCAAATTTCGTCGATCGATTGCGGAATAAATGCAAAGTTCGTCGATCAGTCAGGGAAGAAAGAAAAATTTCGTCGATCGATTGCGGAATAAACGCAAAGTTCGTCGATATGTCCCCAAAAAACGCAAGGTTCGTCGATCAATCGCTTAAAAAACGCAATGTTCGTCGATCTGTCGCAGAAAAAACTCAAAGTTCGTTGATCTGTCACGGAAAAAACCACAAAGTTCGTTGATCAGTCGCGGAAAAAACACACAGTCCGTCAATCAGTTGCGGGGAAAAAAAATCACGAAATTTATCGTTCGGTTGCAGGTAAATTAAATAATGCAAATTTCTCCAAAAATGCTGAAATTTTTTGGGCGGGAGTCTCCCGCTCATGATCTTTTTTGGGCGGGATTTCAAAATTTTCTGTGCGAATCCCGCCCTGAAATTCAAGCCCTGATAGGTATAGTTTTAATCTGAAATAATATACTGAACTTGAACTAACTTTTGAAAAATCGGGTTAACCCAAATCCAACTTGCTGAAATCTACACTCAGTCTGAAATCGACTCGAACCATAAAGACAGTTAACCCAACTTGCAACAAAAATAATTATTTTCTGTGAATTTTCTGATTTTTTCTTTTCTCAGAAATGCTGTAGTCATTTTGTCCCCCAATTTTGCCCTTTACAATTCAGCCAATGAGTGGAGGGGGCCAAAGGAGCGTTCCTTATCACAAACGAAAGATGAGATACGTTCGTTTGATGTCGTTGTTGAAAATTTATGGATTTCTATTATTAAAGTAATTTTTTCATTTTACCGTATTTATTTTCTTTTTGTGTTGTATGTATTTTGCTACTTTGAATTTTTTTAAACTAACACTTTTTTTTTTTTTTTTTTTTTTGCAGAGTGAGAGAGAGAGATTTAGTAATTTGGTGACACGAAGTTCAGCAAATTCTTAAAATCCACAAATCGTTTCCAATGTAAACAATGAAATTTACAATTAAGTTGCAAGTGCAAAATTTCAGTTTTTTAAAATTTTCATGTCATTCTGTACACATTTTAATATGTCATTCTGATCATTATACATATTTAGTTATGCATTATTAATTATTTACTTGACCTTTACTTTTAATATTTTAAATATTTCAAACTTACAGCTGAATGTAATTATTAAAACATTTGAAATACTGCATTCAAAAAATGAAATTTCAGCTTAGAAACTCGACAATTAAAAAATTTAAAGTAGAAAGTACTTATGATATAAAAAGAAGAAAAAAAAATACACCAGAATTTATCTGTATTACGAAAGCGGGAAAAATGATTTTCTGTGCTATACGAAAAGATATCCAAATAACTCAATCATGAACATAGAAATAGGTATCGGTTTTTATGTTCAGGTGCATTCAATCCAAACTTGAAACTTTTAAAACGGTCATTGAATGAATGAAATTAATCTCCGCCTTTCACATCCAGAAAACTTGCTGTGTCGCCAATTATGTTTATATTTTATATATATATAAAAAAATAATAATTCAGGCACTTTTCCGTTATACGGACACCATTGTCGCCAAACATACATACATACATACATTTTGGCATAGTGTCCGTATAACAGAAAAGTACTAAAGTTCATGGTTTAAAATCACAATAAAATATCATGAAATTTATTGATTAGTTGTGGGAAAATATCAGGGAAATAATGTGTTTTTCATGAATTTTTTGTTTTGTTAACAATGTGGTTAGAGAGACAGGGAGAAATCCAGAAAACTTGCTGTGTCGCCAATTATGTTTATATTTTATATATATATAAATAATAATTCAGGCACTTTTCCGTTATACGTACACTATTGTCGCCAAACATACATACATACATTTTGGCATAGTGTCCGTATAACAGAAAAGTACTAAAGTTCATGGTTTAAAATCGCAATAAAATATCATGAAATTTATTGATTAGTTGTGGGAAAATATCGGGGGAAATAATGTGTTTCTGTGAAATTTTTTGTTTTGTGTTGTGTTTAATTGTAAGCATTCATTATAATTTTCAGTGCATTATTAAATTGAAATTTTTGTTTAAAATATGTAAACAAAACAGTGACCAGAAACCTGCACAATTTCTAATATAGATAGATAGATGCATGCATGTAGTACTTTTAATTATTTGGTAAAAATACTGTGATCGTCACTGAGAAAACCTGAATTTAACCTAAAAGTAATTGTCGAGTGTTTAAGCTGAAATTTCATTTTACGAATACAGTATTTCAAATGTTTTAATAATTACATTTAGCTGTAAGTTTGAAATATTAAAAGTAAAGGCCAAGTAAATAATTAATAATACATAACTAAAAGTAATTGTCGAGTGTTTAAACTAATTTCATTTTACAAATACAGTATTTCAAATGTTTTAATAGTTACATTCAACTGTAAGTTTCAAATATTAAAAGTAAAGGCCAAGTAAATAATTAATAATGCATAACTAAAAGTAATTGTCGAGTGTTTAAACTAATTTCATTTTACGAATACAGTATTTCAAATGTTTTAATAGTTACATTCAGCTGTAAGTTTGAAATATTAAAAGTAAAGGCCAAGTAAATAATTAATAATGCATAACTAAAAGTAATTGTCGAGTGTTTAAACTAATTTCATTTTACAAATACAGTATTTCAAATGTTTTAATAGTTACATTCAGCTGTAAGTTTGAAATATTAAAAGTAAAGGCCAAGTAAATAATTAATAATGCATAAGTAAAAGTAATTGTCGAGTGTTTAAGCTGAAATTTCATTTTACGAATACAGTATTTCAAATGTTTTAATAGTTACATTCAACTGTAAGTTTGAAATATTAAAAGTAAAGGCCAAGTAAATAATTAATAATGCATAAGTAAAAGTAATTGTCGAGTGTTTAAGCTGAAATTTCATTTTACGAATACAGTATTTCAAATGTTTTAATAGTTACATTCAACTGTAAGTTTGAAATATTAAAAGTAAAGGCCAAGTAAATAATTAATAATGCATAACTAAAAGTAATTGTCGAGTGTTTAAGCGGAAATTTCATTTTACGAATACAGTATTTCAAATGTTTTAATAGTTACATTCAGCTGTAAGTTTGAAATATTAAAAGTAAAGGCCAAGTAAATAATTAATAATGCAAAACTAAATATGTATAATGATGAGATTTTTTTTTTCTTGAATTATTCAGTGAAACTCGTCTTATAAATGTACGCAAATAATTCACATCAAAATCTTAAAATAACAAAGTTTTCTTTCGTGTTTAGCTATGCTTAATAACCAAAAAAGCTTGATTAATACAAAAATTATTTGGTAAAAATACTGTGATCGTCGCTGAGAAAACCTGAATTTAATCATATCACACAGAATTACATATTAAAAGTTTAAAATTAGTTTGTTTACATCGGAAACGATTCGCGGAATTTCGTGCCACGAAATCTCTCTCTCTCTCAAAAAAAGGGTTAGTTATAAAAAATTCAAAGTACTAAAATACATACGACTTAAAAAGAAAATAAATACGGTAAAATGAAAAAATACCTTAATAAAAGAAATCTATAAAGTTTCAACAACCGAACAACCAAATGGAACACATACGCTTCTAGAGAGAGGAAAAAGCCTTCACCTCATTGGCTGGAACATCGCGTCTGAAGATAGTAAAAGCCTCTAGCTGATTAGCTGAATGCTCGCGCATGCGTATAAATAGCATTTTTGCACGAAAAACTAAAAAGCAGGTTAGCTTTAAGTATATGGATGTTTAAAAGGAAGCTATAAACAATATTAATATGATTATTTATTGAACTTCAACATGGGTCACAGTGGACCACCCACTCCTGGGGCACAGTGATCCACAATCCACTCTGCTCCTGTAATGCAGAATGTTCAAAATATTTAATAATTGCTTATTTACTATAAAGAAATATTGTTTAAAAAAAGTTATTTAACTGTAAAATAAAGTAAACAAAGAAAAATGACATTTTATATAATATAGTAAGAAATATTTTGTTTTGTATATACTGCCTTTGATAAATATAACTGTAGTCTAAATTGGTGATGATTCTATTCAAGTAAGATTCATGAGATGCAAATTGAATGGAAATCAGTTTATTTTTCCCGAAACTGTAGATGAATCTATTGTTGTCAATGATGTCATAATATTGTTCCCAGACCCAAAAGTATTTCAGGAAAATTCCAGGCTCAATCTTACTCTTAAGTATTTTGGAATTTCATTTGCAAATTTTAATGTGCGCTGATTTTTTTGTACTTATAAGTAATAACTTCAACTAAAGTGCAATTGTTCCTGTATTAATCTGTTATTATTTTCAAAATATAATTCATTTTGTTTTTGTTTCAAAATGTTACTTGTAAATTTATATTACTATGTTATTTTGCAGGTAAAGGGAAAATAAAAAAGACTTAGATTAATGAAAAATAGACTTATATTGTATTTCAGATAATACCTAATAGCGGTCCACTGTGCCCCAGAAGTGGGGCACAGTGGTCCACTTTACGGATGCATATAAAAAAATTTTTTGAAAAATATATTGAAAACTATGTTATGAGAAAATTATGATAAATGTATAAATGTTTAAGGAATATTCAAAAACATTTTCATGCAGATCGGTTTGTCCATTAAAGAGAACAAAATTTTTAACTGAAAAAATGTTCCACTGTGTACCAGTCTCCCCTACATTTAATATTTAAAATTATCATCTAAATCTGCTACAATAGACTTCATTATGAATTGCTTATGAGATTAAAAATTTGCAACATGCAGTTTATAGCTTTTTTGAAATTGTTCAGATATTAGATGTTTTACCAACAGTGTTGTTTGATAATTAAGCTATAGTTTTATTGATCCTTTTCAACTTTTGTAACCATTTTCTATTTCATTTCTCTTAAATGGTTTTTAAATAGAACATGTTTGACACAAATCTTCCTATTTTTTCCTTACAAAATATTAAATGTAGTTTGTAGAAACCCTTATTAATTCCTAAACCCTTATTAATTCCTAACCCTTATTAATTCCTAAAAAGATGCTTAGTATTTTAACTATTTTTAAATTTATGTATTTTGGAAACATAGATGGTTTCTTTTAAGAGGTCATTGGTAAATCAACACATAACTTTTAATGTTCTTTTTCTTTAGTATTTTTATTAATACTAATTATTATTAATGTTTTGAGCATACAATTTAATAACATGCCGTTAACAATCTGTATCAGCACATTGCATATCTGTAAAATACCCAAATATCAATGTTTCCTACACAGTACTATTTAAAAGGCGATTTTATTTATTGCTGCTACCTTCCAACACAGAAATTGATGTAAATTACTCATAAAATTCTCAACAGATTGCAATACTGGGTTAATTTTCCATACCATATTTTTACTTATCTTTGAGCAGTTTCACGTCATTATTACTAAAATGAATTTCGTAAATTCTGTCAAATTAAAAAGGCTGGAGACAGCCAAAGATAGATTTTTTACAACGGTAAATTCATATACTTTACAAATTTGAATTAAAAAATTAACAATATTATGAAAAGTATATAATTTTCTGTTTATTTTAGATGTGAGAAAAGTACCTTTTAGTCAATATACATAAATATATATTTATATATATATTTTTATTAATAATACATATATATATATATGTGTGTGTGTGTGTGTGTGTGTTCTAATTTTCTATATTATTTTTTAAATGCTTAAAAAGATGTATTCTGACATCTGAGTAAATGTTTTTCAAATCGGAGTAGTTGAGTCACAAAGGGTTAAGCTTGCAATTAGCCACTCATACAAAAGGCATGCACAATGGTGTTAATCACATTTTGGTGGTTCATCCCCTAGTAGATACTATTTACATTACAAATATCTATCAATTTATTAAAGTGAATTAACACAGTTAAACTTAGCTTAATCAACCACAATGAAAGAAAATAAGAATTATTTTAAATATTCTTTTTGTTTTTTACTTTTATATGTTTTACTTTTCTTTTATTGTGATTAATTTAACTAAGTTAATCAAATGAATTAAACTTGGATTGTAATGATTGCAGTGAGACTATAATAGTGACACGAAAATATATTTTTAAAAATACACTTTAATGCTTGGATATGTAAAAATGTTTTATATTACAGAAGTAGAAAATAATAGTATTGTTTATTTTATGTTGTTTGAAGTTGTTTATTAAATACTGAAGACAGGTATTGCATAATAAGAAAACAGACTGTTGTTAAAATTGTGTATGACTAAGAATAGAAATGTTATGTGGTAATAAACTTCGTAAAATAACACTTTTTACTTATCTACTTAACAGTTGCAACTTCTGTACCACTGAATTTTTTAAATAGAAAAAAATCTGCAAGGAAGGTGTTTGAGGCACTGAGTTATTTATAGGACTTAATTTTTATCATGATAAAGAGAAAAGTAATATTGGCACATATCTGCTGATTTTAAATTGGCACCATGTGTCACCAAAATTGCAAATTTTGATGCTGCAAAGTAGGTGTTACAGCTAAAACTGAACTTTGCACTTTTATCTTTCCTTACCATAGGATTATTGACCTGGTTTAGATGTTGCAGTTGCTTTTACAAAAATGAAAAAAATTCAAGCATATAATATTTGAGGCACCTTGTATTTCAGATATATTTTATTTATTACTGTGACAATTAATAAAAATAATGACAAACCTCTCTCTCTGTTTTAAATTAGTGCCAGGTGTTTCCAAAATTGAACTTAGAGAGGCTGAAAAGTAGATGTTGGTTATGTCTCAAACATCTACTCTGAACTCCTAAGATGTCATTTTGTGACTGGTATGCCAATTTCAGACAAAATTGAAGCTTTGGGTTTATCCTGCTGTCCGCCATTGTTTTTTAAATCAAAACATATTTGTTTTGTTTCTCATTTCCAAAATAACTTTCATCCATATTTACTTATTATAAACACGTTATTTAATTTTATTGACTAATTTATTTATATTTAATAATAAAAGTTAAAATGTTTTGATTTAACTTGATTATGTCAGAAACAAAACAAATGTTTTGATTTATCGCCCGCGGTTAGCCATCTCACTTTTTAAATCAAAACATTTTAACTTTTATTATTAAATATAAATAAATTAGTCAATAAAATTAAATAACGTGTTTATAATAAGTAAATATGGATGAAAATTATTTTGGAAATGAGAAACAAAACAAACGTGTTTTGATTTAAAAAACATGATGGCGGACAGCAGGCTAATCCCAAAGGTGTTCCTAATTGAATAATAATTTCTGTTTTTAAGTCCTCTTCAACATCTGCTTTTTTTAATAATGTTCAGTTTAAATACTGCAGTGTTAACTATTTCTCTTAGACATTATTATACCTTTCAATGTGATAACAATACACGGTCTTTCATAGTTATGTTTCAGTTTCAACTGAATCCTAAATCTAAATGATTAAAATTGAAGAGATGAGTTGAGAAACGCTTTAAACTTCATAGAAGCATGTTGCCAAAAGGCTAAAAAATATAACAAAAATCGGAAGCCACTCCCACGTACACGTCATGTGAACCAATCACAAGCAACTCCACAAACGGTAGATAGCAGACAATCATGTGATAGCTGTTTACATTTTTATTTTATGACTGCCGGTAGAAACTGGATATCTGACGTGAACTTTTGCTTAAAAATAATTTTAGCAGATAATCCGTGCTTAAAATTTTTGAGGGATTTTTTAACAGATTATATGCAGGAAAATACGGTAAATAAGAGTCTTGTAAATAGAGTGTCTCAAACACTTTCTCTGCATTTTTTTTTTATGCGATACAAAAGTAACTGCAAACCACCAAGTATTTATGTATAACCATAAAATTGTAGTTACGTAACAAGAAAAGTATGCGTGAAAAAAAAAGAATATTTTCCAATCTATTACTGTTTTATTAAAAACAAAATTCCTAAATATAGTATCGATGTTATAATGTTGCTGTTCACTGGTATTTTGAATTTCCCTCACTAATGTTTAATTCATGGGAGTAAAATGCATTCGTTTTTTTTTTTTTTAATCTTTTTACGAAATTAATATTTTTTACTTCTTTTTTTTTGTGTGGGTACTATTCATTGAGCAGGGGGAAAGGCATCCTGCAAAAATAAGTTAAAAATATTTATTTTCTAAAGAGATATTTAAATAATATGAATAATCACATATCTTCATGGGACTTATCTAAGCGGGAAATATGAATGGGATAAATGGGCTGTTAACCAGTCATATGGCATCTTGATATGCCGGTTAGAAACCATCTGGGTAGTTTAGAATACAATAACTATATGTACTAAATGTATCTGAATATAAAAAAGCTGTTTAGTGAAGCATAAATGAACTCTGCTAAGCCCTCTGGGAAATAATATTAGTAGCATTGATGATTTTCCATGTATGTAAAATTAAAAAAGAAATGTCAAATGAAAGGTGGGCTTCAAAGCAACACTTGTGTTTCTTTCTACTAAATTCAGAAATTAATCTGATCCTGAATATAGAAGGACTAAATTCTGACCTGCAATATTTGGAAATGTTGAATTAGTTGTTAGTAGATTAAATTTAGCAATTGTTTTGCTTAGAAAAGAAAATCGTAGAAAAATTACCAGTCCAGACACATCGTTTCTTTTGCAAGAAAAATTAGGATTCAATATCGTTTCATAGCTCCAGAAAAATGTTACATATGTACAGCACCTAGAATATATTCTAGGTATTGTATTTCTGGTATCCCGAACACTAACAGCATAAATTAAGAAATAATAGTAACTTCTTTGGAAAATATTAGTAACATACTTGGAAATGTTATTAATAATTTCAGAAACCGTAACACTTGGATACACATTGGATATGAAAATCATAATATTTTTCTCGAAATGTGTTCAAAAAGCTTAGTATCTTATCTAGAAATGTTCCGTTCTCGGAAAAGCCACAGAGAAAGAAAAGGACATGTTTACAAACAAACAGTTCCATCAACCAATCTAGCATTTTTGTCGCAGCTATCATTGCAAGAATCTCATGTGTACTGTAGGAGCCGTAAAGAACGAACAGGTTTTTCTTCCAAACCAACAGTAATTTAACCAACAGTGACGTCAGTTGCCCTTTCCTTAAGGTTCCTTATCAGTCAGGCTGCAAATTCCCCTCTCAATGCTAAACCTTATGGGCTTGGAATGCAACCATATTTTTCAAATTTCTCCGCGGAAAATTAAAATTGTTACCTTTTATTTTCTGTATGCTCTTCTTGAAGGATGTGTTCTTTCTTTTTTAATTGCTAAAATATTTTGAAACTTCATTGTTAGTTTTATTTAAAGTGCTAAAATCTTACATACAACTTGCCTGCTTCACTTAGATTTTAACACTTAAACTATAAAATTAAATATAAATTTTAGAAACATTTTGGCAAATAAAAAAGAAAGATACATTCTTCAAGAAGAGCCTACAGAAAACAGATGGTACAAATTTTAATTATTATTATTATTATTATTTTTTTTTTTTGAGGAGAATTTGAAAAATATGGATGCATTCTCCAAGCCCAGTATTAGAGAGGGAAAGTTGCGTCCTGACTGATAAGAAGCCTTAAATATAAATCAGAAACCTTATTAACGTAAGCAGAAAGGTTTCCAAAATATACAGAGAAAAATACAGAAATGGTTCCGAATTACAAGGAAACGTTTCAGAAATATTTCCAAATTACGTAGAGACATTTCCGATAAATACAGGAAGCTTTCCGAAATACACAGAAATATTTCTGAAATATTATAGTACGGTTTTCAAAATACACTTAAACCTGTACGAAAAGTACAGGATAGTTTCTGAAATATAAAGGAAGGTTTCCGAATTATGCAGAAACATTTCAGAAATATAGAGGAACGATTCTGAAATACACTTAAACATGTACAAAAAATACAGGAAAGTTTCAGAAATATACAGGAACGATTCCGAATTATGCAGAAACATTTACGGAAAATACTGGAAAGTTTCCGAATTATGCAGAAACATTTCAGAAATATACAGGAAAGATTCCGGAAAATACAAGAAAGTTTCCGATGTATACAAAAATATTTCCGATGTATGCTGAAACGTTTCCGATGTATACAAAAACATTTCTGATATATGCAGAAACGTTACTGAACATCTGACTGAAATATAAAGAAACGTTTCCGAAATGCACGTAAATGTTTCCGAAATATGCGAAAACTTTTATGAACATCTGACCGAAATATGCGGAAACTTTTATGAACATCTGACCGAAATATGCGGAAACATAACTAGAAACGATGGGCCACATTGCTGCCCCACCAGAATGAGTAACGTTTCCGAGTTTTTTTTTACAGTGTATTATTTAAAAAATACTGCTTATTTTCATAAAATCTTATAAATTATAAGTACAGATGTTACAATAAAATTTTTTAAGAATAGTTCAGGAAAAATGTAATGAAAGGATTTTTATCACTGAAATATATTTCAAATTATAACTTATCTATCATAAAAAAAAATGTTTACTTAACTTTGGTATCCCTAAGCAGATTTTTCATAAATATTGAACACATATTTTCCGTTTTTCAATCCTTTTATATTCCTCGTGTTATTCGACTGTTTACAGACTTTACGGATATCCTGTATTTCTAATAGCCTATCTATTGTTTGAAAAATACTGCTTATTTTCATAAAAATCTTATAAGTTATAGTTATTTATGTTACCATAATAATTTTAAGAATAGTTCATTCAGTCAGAATGTACTGAAATAATTTTTGTCACTGAAATATATTTCAAATTATAGTCATTCCATAGTAACTTACGTCACATTTAGAATAATTTTCTTTAGTAATTTTCGTAATCTAACACAAAAAAATATTGAAAATGTAATGTTGATATGATTTGTTACTTAAACCTATCCAAGGCGAAATTTGGATGAAAATTACCTACCTTTTGTGCTATTTCTTGAACACTGGCAATTTTATTTATTGTGGTAACTTACGTTCTTTTTTCAGTAACATAAGTTACCATAGTAAATATAATTTTCAGATTTTAAGAAATAGCACTAAATTTAGGTAATTTCCATCCAAATTTCTCTTTGTATAGGTTTAATTAACAAATCATATCAACATTACATTTTGAATAATTTTTAGTGTTATACTACTAAAATTACTGAAGTCAATTATTCTAAATGTAACTCAAGTTACCATGGAATGATCCTATAGCCTATCTATTATATAAAAAAATACTGTTTATTTTCATAAAATCTTACAATTTATAACTACACATGTTACCCTAAGAATTTCAAGAATAGTTCAGGCAGTGCTGTCATTTTTTTTAATCACTGAAATATATTTAAAATTATAGCCTATCTATTGTTTCAAAAATACTGCTTATTTTCATAAAATCTTATAAGTTATAGCTATTGATGTTACCATAAGAATTTTAAGAATAGTTCATTCAGTCAGAATGTACCGAAATAATTTTTATCACTGAAATATATTTCAAATTATAGCCTAACTATTATATAAAAAATACTGTTTATTTTCATACAATCTTACAATTTATAACTACAGATGTTATCCTAAGAATTTTAAGAATATTTAAGGCAGAATGTACTGAAATTTTTTTGTCACTGAAATATATTTCAAATTATAGCCTATCAAACGTTTAAGTAATACTGGTTAATTTAATAAAATTTTATAAATTATAGATATTTATGTTACCATAAAAATTTTAAGAATATTTCAGTCAGAATGTACTGAAATAATTTTTGGTCACTGAAATATATTTCAAATTATAGCCTATCAAACGTTTAAGTAATACTGGTTAATTTAATAAAATTTTATAAATTATAGATATTTATGTTACCATAAAAATTTTAAGAATATTTCAGTCAGAATGTACTGAAATAATTTTTGTCACTGAAATATATTTCAAATTATAGCCTGTCTATTATATAAAAAAATACTTATTTTCATAAAATCTTACAATTTATAACTACAGATGTTATCCTAAGAATTTTAAGAATATTTAAGGCAGAATGTACTGAATTTTTTTTATCATTGAAATATATTTCAAATTATAGCCCATCTATTGTTTCAAAAATACTGCTTATTTTCATAAAATCTTATAAGTTATAGCTATTTATGTTACCATAATAATTTTAAGAATAGTTCATTCAGTCAGAATGTACTGAAATAATTTTTGTCACTGAAATATATTTCAAATTATAGAGTCATTCCATAGTAACTTACGTCACATTTAGAATAATTTTTGTAATCTAACACAAAAAAATATAGAAAATGTAATGTTGATATGATTTGTTACTTAAACCTATCCAAAGCGAAATTTGGATGAAAATTACCTACCTTTTGTGCTATTTCTTGAACATTGGCAATTTCATTTATTATGGTAACTTACGTTCTTTTTTCAGTAACATAAGTTACTATAGTAAATTTAATTTTCAGATTTTAAGAAATAGCACTAAATTTAGGTAATTTCCATCCAAATTTCTCTTTGTATAGGTTTAATTAACAAATCATATCAACATTACATTTTGAATAATTTTTAGTATTATACTACTAAAATTACTGAAATCAATTATTCTAAATGTAACTCAAGTTACCATGGAATGACCCTATAGCCTATCTATTATATAAAAATATACGGTTTATTTTCATAAAATCTTACAATTTATAACTACACATGTTACCCTAAGAATTTCAAGAATAGTTCAGGCAGTGCTGTCATTTTTTTATCACTGAAATATATTTCAAATTATAGCCTATCTATTGTTTCAAAAATACTGCTTATTTTCATAAAATCTTATAAGTTATAGCTATTGATGTTACCATAAGAATTTTAAGAATAGTTCATTCAGTCAGAATGTACCGAAATAATTTTTATTACTGAAATATATTTCAAATTATAGCCTAACTATTATATAAAAAATACTGTTTATTTTCATACAATCTTACAATTTATAACTACAGATGTTATCCTAAGAATTTTAAGAATATTTGAGGCAGAATGTACTGAAATTTTTTTATCACTGAAATATATTTTAAATTCTAGCCTATCAAATGTTTAAGTAATACTGGTTAATTTCATAAAATTTTATAAATTATAGATATTTATGTTACTATAAAAATTTTAAGAATATTTCAGTCAGAATGTACTGAAATAATTTTTGTCACTGAAATATATTTCAAATTATAGCCTGCCTATTATATAAAAAAATACTGCTTATTTTCATAAAATCTTACAATTTATAACTGCAGATGTTACCCTAAGAATTTTAACAGGCAGAATGTACTGACATTTTTTTATCACTGAAATATATCTAAAAAAATGGTGCCCTTTGGCTCTACATTTAAGATTGGATTTAAATGTTTTTGTTTTTTTGTTTTTCCGAAAATAGTTCATAGAGCTGTATAGAACTCTTTAGAATTCTTTACAAGTTTTATAGAATACTATTTCTAATGAAAATGTTTCTATGGAGTACTTAGAAGTTCTGCAGAATTTTTTTTTTCTATCGAACAATTTCTCTATAAAATACTAAAAACCTTATAGAATTAAGTTCTATAGGATAATGATTCTATAGAATTTTTTGTTGTTGTTTCTTATTAACTATATATATATATATATATTGTGGTCTTTTAAATTTTATGTGTACCAATTTATTTATAACTATATATTAAAATTTAAAACATAATAATTTTGTAATATATCAGTAAATATATAATAGTACTCCATAGATTTAAGACGATTATATGTTAGAATTTAATTAAATTCTAATACATTGTGATTCAATTGTAAAAAGTAATAATACATCAACCTAACTACTGCTTTAAATGATGATTAATTAATTTGTTTGTTTATAATTCATTAATTTCGTGGTTACTTTTATAATCATTTATTAATTTGCTGTTAAATTTATAAAAACATCCATCTAATTTAATAAATTTTATTCACTTTAATAATATTGTAATTTTTATTCAAATACTTTAATCTGAAGTATAAATATTTAAACAATTGTTTCAAGTTTAAAAAATAATAATTTATTAGAGTTTTAAATATTTTTTCAGGACTACATACGATTGGGAACGCAAATCACAAAAGAAACAAGCTTGAAATATTGTAATAAGAATTTTGAAACTTTCAATGGCTTGGCTGTATCATGCTGAAAGTACCGGTTCTTCATCCAATTAATGAAGTCAATTAGCATCGGATGTGATTACTATTTGGTAGGTTGACCACCAGGGTTCTACATAAAATTCTATACATATTTTTATAGAAGCTCTATATTATTTCTATAGATATTTTTATAAAAGCTCTACAGACATTTCTATTGAACTTCTTCAGATATTTCTATAGTTTCTGGTTAGCCCTTTCCGGCACAGATAAAGTCTGTTCGTAAAATGAGAAATTACTGACTGATACCGGAATTTACAAACGACTTTTTTAGAAAATAAGAACTCCTCCTTTTAAGCTTTCATTGTAGAAACAAAATTTTATTAAATATTCTTGGTGTCGAATGCAAGTTTGGAATTAAAATTAGGTTGTTCCCAGAGTGGGACCACTGTGCCGGAAAGGGTTAAACAAGCTTATAGAAAAACGAGCAATTCTATAGGATTCTATAATACATTTTATATAATTTTTTTTATAGAATTCTGTAAGACATTTTTGTAAGGAAAAAGGAAAATAAAAAATATATATTTAAAGGTATTATTTAATTAAGGTATTATAAAGGTATTATTAAAGGTAAGCGTTTGCAGCAAATAAAAATCTTACCTGGGGGAATATCTGTTTTTCTTCTTCATTCATGATGGACATGAGCTTACAGATCAGAATGACGTCAAATCGAGACAAGCGCAAACGGGACATTTGTTGTGGTAATAGGTATTCATCGTAAGAAAGTTCTACTTGTCCTCGATGGAAAAGGTAAGATGCTTCTCCGAAACCACCTCGCCGCAGGAGTTGTTCTGCCACACAGGTAAACTCGCACCAATGGAAAATGGCATCTGTCATCAATATTTTCAATGTGCCTGAGAAATTAGATCGGCTCATGGCACTGCAAAAACCAATCACGTCGTTTCCTGGTCCACTTCCTAGACTGACAACTTCCAGATGTTTTTTTCTTAAAATGGACTTCAGCTCAGTGCAGGCACGAAGAGCTTCTAATATTCTGCAGCGGACCAGTGCAGCTCCGTGGGCAGCATAGCGGAATACGAACCCGCAACGCATATCCGGACGCTTCAAATCTATTTCTGAAAATCGGTGTCCTTCACTGTATTTAAAAGAATTTATGACAGCTGATATTGCTGCATCCATTTCTTCATCCGAAATTTTCCTTGCTTTGATGTAGATATCCAAAACTTTTGAGTACAACCGACGCAGATGATTTACTTCACCCGCATCTTGTGCAAATTCACTTTCCAAAATACTGTTCGATGTTGACGGTATGCTGTCCATGGTTCAAAAGAACTCTTGGCTTATCGAGTTTCCGTACATATATCCATTCTTACGTCATGTTATCAACCTCGCACGTCTTTGACTTGGATTGAAACAGTGCGTAGACTTAAGAGCGGGTTCTCTTTTGTGGTTTTTGGGAATCTTTGATATTTTATGACTTTCTCAGGATGTCTAAATTTCAGAGGTCAAAGCGGGAGCAGTTGAAACCACATATTTATTTTGTTGAATCTTCCCTTTCCTTTTTTCCTTGACTGCAAATGCGCAAATTGATTCGAGAATATTGATATCTCAGCCTGAACTTTCAAGTTTGTGCACTAAACGCAGCCTTAAATGAGAGGTGCCTGACCGGGAGCGCTGAAAACTACCCCCATGAAAAGTTCCCCCATACGTCATTTTTACGTCACAGCAGATGGGGGTAGATTTCCAGTCATAGAGAATTTTACTTTCCTCGAAAATTGGAAAACTTCCCCCTGAAAAGTTCCCCCAAACCAGAAGGAAGAAGTTTTCCAGTGCCAGGTAATTTTCTTCTTCACTGAGTTCTTGAAAACTTCCCCCATGAAAAGATGTCCCCATACGTCATTTTGACGTCACTACAGATGGGGGAAGATTTCCAGTCCTAGAGAGTTTTACTTTCGTCGAAAATTGGAAAAGTTCCCCTAAACCAGAAGGGGGAAGTTTTCCAGTACCACGTAATTTTCTTTTTCACTGAGATCTTGAAAACTTCCCCCATGAAAAGTGTCCCCATACGTCATTCTGATGTCATAGCAGATGGGGATACATATCATGGGGGAACTTTTCCAGTGCTAGAGAATTTTCTTTTTACTGAGAACTTGAAATCCATCCCCATGAAAAGTGTCCCCATACCACATTTTGACGTCACAATATAGGGTCACATATCCAATGCTAGAATATTTTACTTGTTTCGAGAGCTGAATATCTGGCACTCGAAATGTGTTTCTCTTTTATGTCTAGTTACTATTGTTATTGTGAATTATTATTATACGGACTTGAAGAAATGCGCAGAAGAGATTTAGTGCATAATGTAAAAGTATCTTGCTTACTTTTCATATTCGGTTATCAAACACATACTAGGCGGACAAAAAGGATTTAAGTATTAATGTGATATAATATTGCTCAAAACATAATCTGTTAGAAGGTTCATGTAAACAAATATATATAAAACAAAGATTTTTGTTATGTTAGCGGAAAGTGTGTGCATGTGATATTTGTTGTTGAGTAGACCATCAAATGTGAATCTTTAATGAAAAATTCACATAAGTTATTTACTTTTTTTTTAAATTTTTTTAAAATTTTTTGGAAAAATAAGAATTTTTTTTTTTTTTTTTTTTTTTTTTTGGAAAAATAAGAATTTGCTCTTTTTTGTTAATATTCCAAATCAAATATCCAATATCAATAATTTGACACAAAAACAAATAATTCTTGAATCAGCAGATCAGAATTTAGAATTGAAATCAACTATCAACTTCTTTATTATTATCTTTAAAATTGTGTTTTTAAAAAAAAATAACCATATTAATTGAAAGGTAAACAAATCTTAAGAACAAACTAAAAAAGATACTATGTCATTAGTGTACAACAAACTTACAAATAAATAATTATATTGTTGTAAACGAACATTAGCTTCAAAAATATAAATGGAATTTTAACTTTTAGTAGACCATAAAATACATAAGAAATCTGATTTTTGAACAGAATTTGTAACAAAATTACTATTTTTTTTAAATTGATTAATCTGTGATACCCCATTTATATGAGCAAATAGATAAATAAATAGAATGCTAAATTCATCTTTAAAAGTTAGACTTAAAATTATAGAATGTGCTGATTAATTAAAAGATGATAAAAATATTTTTAAAACAATTTAATTGGTTTATTGTATTCTCTGACGGCGGCTATGTTTATGCCTGAAAGTTCTGTGAATTAAAATAATTATAAAATTTTCTTTCAATATTTCTGTCATCTTTTAAGTATTTAGCACATTGTGTAATTTTAAGCCTATTTATAGTTTAAGAAAAACTATTTTTACCAAATTGTTCTACGATTGTTGAGGCAAAGGCAATTTTTTTCAGGGCTTTGCTTTTTTTTTTTTTTTTTTTTTTTTCAATTTAAAGCGACTAGGAACAAATCGTTATTAATAATAATTTTTTTTTTTCATTTTTAACATTTTACGAAAACGAAGAGCCTATTCTCAACAGCTGTAATTCTTGAAAAAAAATCGAGACACATTAAAATAAAATCCTCATAAATACTACAATTTATTAGCAAAGCAGACATTGGATGCAGTGCCGCGTTAACCTGTTAACAATCGGGGTCTTGGTCTAAGATCACAACCTCTCACAGTTGTCTGGATCATAATGCATTTTCACGGTTTTGAATTTTTATTTTAAAAGGATAAATTATTTCGAACTACTAATAACCCATTGAAACGAATTTAAATAGTAAACTGAACTTTAACTTTTCTACTATTACATAAAACCAAGTCATTAAATATCCATCATAAATTTATAACATCTATAACTGGAAATTAAAAATATGTTTTCTTTACATCCTATCCTAATAATATTATAAATATGATTGCGTTCAAATGTTAGGCTGAAGCCAGCGTCAAAATGGAACATTTAATGATCCTGTATCTTTGCGTATAGGTTGATAATAACCCTCAAATGAACATAGGCTGTTTTTTGTTTATTTTATTCAAATGTTTTTCTTAATAATTCAAAATTTCATTATTTTCATAGAGAATAAATGGAAATTTTTTCGTATAATATTTTAAAATGGTTAAATTTACTTTACCGTTGCTAATACTTTATCGTTGCGAAAACTAATTCAAAACCCGGAATAATAATTTTTACTCAACAATTTAGTTTCAACTGAAAATTTTTCAATGAAAAATGAAAATGAAATAAAAAAATTAAAGAATTAAAAATAAGATAAAATAATATTATTAGAAATAAAACGTACTTTTTTTAGTTTTTGATAATAATACAAGGTCTCAATATGCGTAACCATATGAAACAGGCGAATATGACGTCATTCATCTAAAATAAAGCGGATATTCATCTAAAATAAAGTGGGGAAATAAAATGATCTTGGGTTTTTTCTTCACTTTTTTTCTTTTTTTTTTCTTTTGTATGGTAACAATACTTGACGTTTTACCGTCTGCGCACGGCTAATATAACTAAACCGTATTTTTTATTTAAATTTTGAAAAAGTAAAAAGAAGTTTCAAAAGAAAATGGTTAGCAAATGTCATTAATATGCTTCGCAAAATTATCCATGTCGAAAATGATGTCATGGATAGCGAGAAATAGTTATTTCTTTCTTAAAACTATTTCTTAAAACTATTAAGAAATAACTCGATTACCTAAAAAAAATGACAAATGTTAGCAGTTCCATTTTTGTTGATAAAACCTAAAGATTTAATATTATTTCGTTAAAATGACTTAATTTCTCCTATGCCAGTATTGAAATTAATTGCCTGGAAAAGAAAATTAACAAGAATTATGTCATTGAAAAGGGATTTCTCTGATGAAAAAGAGACTTCATATTTGAAATAAAACGGGAATTTTCCAATATGTTTTAAAATGAGTGTGAATTAATTCCTTACATTAATAATACAAGGATCAGTAAGTATAGAAAGTAGATGAGTTTCACGCCATATTTATAACGAAAAATTTAAATGTTTTGTTATCTATACTGATTATTAAGCATGAGTATCCGTTATATACAGATGAGAGTTTTCTGCTAAAAATCACATCATAATTTTAAGAAAAGGAAAATGAACACGAATCTATTATATTAAAATCTGACCGTGTTTTTGTATTTCGCAACTACTCTTAGATTATTGAACGCAACTCGATTTACTTGATCCGAGGATGTCGCACAAACTCTCAGAATTTAAAAAATTAAATTATATTCCAAGATTTTTTTTCTTTTCTTTTCTTTTTTTTTTTTTTTTTTTTTTTTTTTTTTTTTTTGTAAATTTTAACGAAGTTTATCTAAAAACGGAAAGGAAATTACTCCATATTTGTGTATAAAAAAGGAGAAATAAAACATATTAGTATATTTTTTACACCATTTTCTCATTAAAACTGAATTGATTTCAGTAAATTTTCCGAAAAACAAAAACATATTTTCACATATACAAACTTCATGAATCAATTTATTCTGGAGAACAAAAAGTGCCTGTCAACATACTGTCATTTAGAAAACAAGATTTGTTTCAACTATACATTAAACCAAGGAGGCAGAATTTAATTTAAAGAAAAAGCATATACTATTTCCAATTAAGGTTTTTTTGAAGGATGTTAAAACGTTTCACAAAGACTTAAAAGTAAAAATTTTTATCAGGTAAAATTGATATTTGTTTTTACCCAATTCGTCTATTTCCACGATTTTATTTGGCCCTCCTTATTGCATTGGTTGCAATTTTATTTTCGCGATTATTTGGCAAAAAATTTCACTTTTTTAAGACTGGGTTATGTCAAGGTCCCTATAATAAAAAATACCGTATTGTCTCCTATGAAATAAGATAAATAGTTAGTTAATTATTAACGTTTTTAATTATCGGGAATGAAATAATTTTCTGAAATAATGTATTTATTTTTCTTTTAATGTTGTTAAATGGTAAAGATTTGTAAAATTATTTTAGAAGTGTTGTAAAGTGTTACAGAATCTATGCTTGACGCATGATTTTTCGTTCTTGTTTAAAATTGAATGAATAAATTTTTTTTCATTTATTCTTCTGAATGAAAAGTGAAAATTTTGGTAGAAATACCGTTCCGAGTAAGACTCCTATAATAGGAGCTCTAGTTCCGAGAAAAATCACTATAAAAGGAAGAATGTACAGAGTACTAAACCCGTTTTCCACTCTTCATCTTCTGTATACGTTTGAATTGTTAGCGGAAATATAGCCTGGTCACTCAATAAGTCATTAACAAAAGACGCTGAACGGGCTGTGTGAAGCAAACAGATGCCTCGCCTCGGGCGGGGTAGAAAACAGTCTATTTGCAAGTCAGTACTTAGCGAAACAGCTTAACCATGAATTTTTTTTGGGTTGAAACTCAAACTCTATTTAATATGGATTTTTCGATATTATCAAAATAAGGCAAACTTTTTATATATATTCTTATGTAAGATATGAATATTTAATGTGAATAATTAACTGTGAATCCTATGAATTATATGAAACGATTTCCCCCCCTTGTTTTCTGTCTTTCTTATCTTTTTTTCGCTAGTATCTCAAACTTTAGGTATAAAAGATGCATCAATTATTAAATGCATTTTTAAATACTATATGATATAAATAAAGTGAAACATCACTATAAAGTAATAAGATATTTTTAATTATAATTATTTTTAATTATAAAATTAAACGGTCATATAATTTTCTTCGAAAGAAAAAAAAGGAAGAAAATATTTTAAAAATACCGTATTTGCAGTAAAAGAGTTGAGAAATATAAAAGATTATCTGAACGGAACATACACATGAAAGCATGAAAAACATTAATTCATTTTCCATTTCTTATTTATGTGAGCAACGAACCAGATCGGCTATATTATGAATTAATTGGCAGAGTTTATCGAAATATTTTATTCAGCTTTCAGTAAAGAATATTATCTTTAAGATTTTTGAAATGTGTAATCTAATACAGACAGAGTAGGTGCCTTTGAGCAGGGCTGTCCACCGCGGCGATGGTAACTGTACTTTTAAATGTTTTTCTCATTTTCATGTAAACTGCATCCTGGCCTGACAACCTTTAAAACGTGCAAGTTTTATTTTTTAATCACTATATGCCATGATATTCAGGGATGTGAATTTTATAAACGAAGACTCCGTAAATTCAATAAAATAAAAAATATTATTCAAAATATGCTGCACATACGTTAACTGAGGATACAGTCTTTAACAAATAAGCTATTTTAGAGGAAGCAATCACGATAGTATAGTTTTTTTCTTTACTTTATTAAAAAACTTTAATCTTGAATATCTCGTAATGGCATTTTTTTAGTTACTTGTTTTACAAATTAGCCCTTTATTGCATAGCATTATGGCTGTTTTCAAATCCAAAGGAGCTACATTCTGACAAATTTCTGAATTAATTTTTGTTCGGAAACGCATGAAATGGGCAGGTGTTCTTTATTCAGAAATTATGTAATCGAGTGGTGTTTTCAATGTTTTAGTAAAGGCAGGTGATCTTTCAGAAAATACTGTCAAAGTTGATGTTTTGTACATAATTTCCGGGCGCACGAAAGGATAAAAAATCTATCATCACGTGACAGCAATTGCTTTTAACTCAATAAGTAATTTATTTATCAAAAAATGAAAACGCCATTCGATTCCAAATCGCAGTTCATTCAGCAGTCAGGCCTGCCAATTTTATGCCATGACGTTTTGAAAGAAGTAAGAAAGTTTGGCGTTATTGAGCCGGGAATTTGATAACCACTTTAATCAAGAAAGGCAATTCAAAAAATAAATAAATAAATATGGGGTTATTTTAGTTTTCTTTTAAATTATAAAAGTAATCAAACCAGGATGCTCGTAAAATAATTAAAATTAAGGAAATAAAAAAATTAGGAAAATAAAACAATACTTCATACTCTTGATTCATTATTTTATATTTATTAATTTGCGTTTTCCGAAAAATCTGGAACTATAAAGTTAACGATATAGTCTTATTTTTTTAACACATTATCAAGTCAACCCTTCGTTTTGGCTTCAAATTGCTAGTCCTTTCTATGTGCTTCTTTTTCCTTTCTCCTGAATTATAAATACACATTAAGCACTTTTTATATTTCGTTTTTCTTTATGTCAAATTTATACAGTAAAAAAAGGGTGATACAGAAAGAAAGAAGTAAGATATTCATGGAAGAGTTTGAGTCCCGAATAAAGAATAATTCTAAAACATTTTGTACAGAAATTAATATAAAACTTACTAAAAAATAACAAAAATAAACATTTGTTTAGCTTAGCAATGTAGCTACATCAACCATAATGTATCTTAAAATAACTCAAATATTATCTGTAGAAAAAAAAAAAAGCATATGTGAAACTTAGTACATGCTTTTTTTTTTTTTTTTTTTTTTTTTTTAATAATAATAACATTTTATGGAAACTTATTCAATAGAAAAATAGAAAATAAATTTCAACTTCTTATTTTTTATCTGATACGTCTATTTTAACCATATGATTTCTGACAATCTATAAAAGTTTTAGTTTAGAAACTAAAAAAGAATTTTTCAAACAATTTTCCAATTTTTTAAACTAGAAAACCATTTTTCTATCTCTTGAATTAGTGACCTTTTGAGTTTAAAATAAGATTCTATTTCTATTACTTTTTTCAGACACGTTAAACTCTAAAAAACTAATAATAAAGAAATCTAAATTGTTAAATTAAACCCAAAAATTAATAGAACGAATGGTTAGATTCGTTTTTGTGTCTCAACAAACAACTAATTAAAAACATTTTAAAAATTTGGAAATATTTCTAATAAGTTGTCACCAGATGAAGCTCGTAAGATTTTTCCTGTTTTGGTGGGGGGACAGAGGTTTTAAATTGCTGTCTCCTAGTAAAAAAAAAAAAAAAAAAAAACAAGAACAAAAAATCATGCGTTAAGTATGGAATATGTAAAACTTTTCAACACTTCCAAAATGCTTTTATAGAAATCTTTACCGTTTAAGAATGTCTAAGTCTGATGCTAAAGTTAACAATTTGGAAAACGCATAACACATTTAAAAATCCAATTTTAGAAATTACCAACAATATTCGGAAAACGATCCTAACTATTTTGCGCAGCCCAGTGTATGATCTACTGATTTTTATATATACTACATAGAATGCAAAAATTTAGTTCAGTTAGGATACGCATAGCACAGTTGAAAATAGCCCATCGGCAATTTCCGTCAATAAACGCAAATGCATTCGAAATGTTTTGTGCTGCCCTGTATATAGCCTATAGGATTTATACACATCAAGTATAATAGGGGGAAAAAAGTTCCATTTAAAAACGCAACTGAAAACGCATTTCCAACCATTATTATTAACAGACAATACTTTAACAAAATAATTTTATGTGACCCTGTAAATGAAGGAGGAATGCTATACACACAATATTCTATAGTAAGCCTCTTGTAATGCACCTCGGTGATATATATCTGTTTCAGTATGTTTCAAATATTGAAACATTATAAAATAAACCGCAAACGATTTCTCCCCATAGACCGTTTTGTAATGGAATTCTTTTGAGTGTCCCTGTAAAGCAGGTATGTCAAACACGTGGCCCACGGGCCACAACTGGCCCGCCGACAACTTCTCTGTGGCCCGCCAAGCCTTTGGCATTTTACCTGTGCATTTATTTTGTCATTTATTCAGTTGCTCGAACACGCATGCTGAAAATACACTTTTGAGGAACTCACTTACACCAAATAGTCTTAGAGATGGCAAACATATGTATGTAAGTATTGCCAGTTGCTTTTTTTATTCACAATTGCTACCACTTTTTTAATAGTAATTTTTGTCTTATTTATTTCGTCATTAATTAAGGGAAATATTTTTCTTCAAAATGTGGTAATAAAAAAAAAAAAAAAAAAAAAAAAAAAAAAAAAAAAAAAAAAAATCCGCTCATTTGGCATAACTGATGTATATAGACAGATGTAGCTCAGTTTTAAAGTTTTAAATTTTAGCTCCAAGAAATTGCAGATACACAGTTAACTAATCGGAATGTAACAAAGTGCGAAATCTCGAGTCTAAAAATTTAAAGATTCGTAATTTTTTTACAGTATTTTTCTTATAATATTTATGTGTTTTATGACGAAACTATTGCTTTATTAGGTGCGTTCGTAATTATATAAATACATAGCATCTATTGTCGTCGTCTGGTCCGTCCGTCTGTCCGTCCGTCCGCATATAACAACGCAAAAACTACCCAACCGAATGGTTTGAAATTTAAGATATATTATCTTTGCAGAATTTTATCGCGACATTTCAATTTTTTAAATAAATGAATCAAAACTTTAGAAAATATTAATAAAAACATTTATTAAGAAATTTGATTTTTTTTTTTTTTTTAAATCGGTGCTTTCTTTTTATAGGAGCTTTCGAAGTTTGATCGCCAAGCGACCGAGAAACTTATTTTATTACAGAAATTAATCTGCAGACGATATAATTCATTTCACAGAATTAAAAATCATCAAGATCTGAATATTTATAGAACTATAACTTTTATAGAGCTATAACTTTTTTTATAGTACGAACGCACCTCGTTTGTAACGTTTGACGTACAATTTCCAACTTGTTTTACTACTCTCTTCAATTTTACACATGCTATATTTATTAAATAATAAGAAATGTATAGTAAAATTAATAAAATTCGGGCTAATTAAGAACAGTTACAACTTTTTTTTAAATCAAAGTATAAAATTAAGTGGCTTTTAAATGATTTGCTTTCGAAATGACATAAGTTATCACTTTTGTGCTTGAAGCAAAACCCCCGAATACGTCATGTCATCTAGTTTCTCCACTCTTGTTTTACAAAAATATTTTGGATTTAAGTTCTTTAATTATTTTCATTACTTAGGTTAGTAAATGTGTCATTGTTAATGAAACCTGCTTGATCTTTCTTTCTTTCTTTCTTTTATTTTCTTTTTTTTTTTTTTTTTTTTTTACCGATTTACACATATTTTAATAACATACTGATAAACAACCTAGAAATTTTTTTTTAAGTTTAAACTCTACCAGTATGAATATATATGATTGACGGAAAATAAACATTAAAAAAAAAATTAAGTTGATTCACAATACCATTATATTAAAAGAAAAACTGAAATTATATGTTGATATCCAAATATTGTTGGAGTTTCGAAAGAATGGAACATTAAGAGATGCTACAGGACAAAGCATTAAAAATCTGGCCAAACATCAGAAAGAAAAACTGTCAGAATTGAAATTGACACTTCTTAAAAGAGAGTGCTTTCACCAAGCCTATTGGAGAAAATACATCTACCCTATCTTCCCTATATATATAAAATCCTAATGAAACGAATTTGTGAAACGATTTTATGAAACGAATTTATGAAACGATTTTATGAAATGACTGATTAAACGACTGATTATGTTTCAGGGCTATTTTTAATAAAATATTAAACGCTTGATGATGAAATTAATACCAATTGTCCATAAAAATCCGCGGATGTCAAAACTGGTAACAGAATTTTGAAATTGGAATTAGTTTTCGAGATAATTTTTTTCTAATTTTAATGACATTTCTGTAATGATGGCAACTAATTACTCAGTTTTTTTGTGACAAAAAAGGGAAAAACATTGAAAAGGATCCCGATAGGGATTATTAGTTTCTTTTTATTCGTCATTTTCAAATTGAAATTGAATTTATCTTTTATTTCAATCGATAATGAAGACAAGATTGTGATTAAATTATGTTTTTCAGGAAAATTTGAAAAAAAAAAACCACATTTCTATTGTCAGGATTCAATCGTCTGTCAGCATTTAATTTAATTTATAAACTGAAAGTATTTTGAATAAATTCGTCCAAATGACGTCATTTATGTAAACGCAAAAGAAAGGGGGAAAAGGAATTAATAGTAATTATTATTTATTGATATCATTTTGTTATTTTTTTGTAAAATTTAATTAAACGAATTTATAAAATCACTAATTCGGATATTTGAAACGAATATATAAAACAATAATTGCCCAACTGAACGGAAGAAGAATAAAATATCCTGCTTGGTTTTTTCCCCCAAGCTTTTTAAAACAGCGTCAAGACCCCTATAATAGAAAAGCACCAAAAGTTCATTGGGTTTGTTTTCATAACTTTTGGCAACAAATCTATGTATATTAACGAATCTATCCCTTTTTGAAGCTCGAATTACGCCAAACCTAAAAGCAAAGGATCCTATACTGGAAAAGTACCCGAATTTCTTATGGACAATATTCAAGTGACATAACATGGTGTAAAATTATCGCGGATAGCAAATTTGTTTAAATATCTCATCAATTGATGCCGAATAAATGCAGGCATGCATGTACAAAATATTTAATTAATTTTGTATGATAAATAATTATTAGAAAATTTGTATATACATATTAATTAAAATAAATAATTTACATATTTAAAATAACATGAAAATATGCATGATGGTGCACTAAAATAGAGAGAAAATTAAAACCTGTTACTGAAAATGTCTATAATATGGTACTTTTCAATACCGTGGTTCTTAATGTTATTCACAAGCAGATGGAATTTTTCTCATCCTTAAACGCAAAGGAAGAATAGAATACAGATCGTTGTTATAAAAGTCAGAGAGGTAGCCGCAATTTAAACAAACCTAACCATTTTATACAAGCTGGTTTTCAAGTTGTAATTGATTTTACTTATCAATCCTGAAAACAGTCGTCAGTTGTCGCAACAGCTGTGTATGAGGCCATGATAATCAAAAAATGCCCCATTAAAACGTTAAAAGCATGGCAACCCAATTACAGATTTACCAATATTTTTAAAATAAAGCATGCTGTCATGTTTTTAGAGGCCTCGAAGTCTGAGTGGGGGTTGGCGAGCGTAGCTCGCAGGGGGTAGGCCCCCTAGTTTACTTTATAAAATAATTATTGCATTAAATATCCCGTGATTCAAAATCATTTACTAGGAAATGGAAGAAAGGATGCGCAGAACAGTTAAAGAAGTTTGAAAATACTATAAGCAAAAGTACCATTGCTAAAAAGTATTTTGTATAGCCGGATCGATTTATAAAAGCCGGATACATGTTTATAAACTTATATCATATTCGTACGCACATGCTTAATCATCGTCAATTTAGAAAATATCTTGATAATATTGGTAACGAATATAACCAGATCTACCTTCTTATACAAAAATTTGACGGCTTTCCATCATAAAAGTTTAACTGTTAATTACGAAATGTTAAACAAGGTAAGCATTTTCATTTTAAATTGACAAATTATGAATGTGAATTATTAAAAGACCACCAATAGACAAAGTACTTGGAGCTTTCATTTTTAATAAAAGCACCTGAGTAAACTTCAACCTCAGGGCAAATTTCATAATTTCATCATGTCATTTGATAGTATTAGCATCAGAGCCGGATTAAGCATTTCTTTGGCCCGGGGCTATTTTGGACATTTTGCCCCCCCCTCTTCCCCTGCTACTGGAAATTTTGTGCCCCTTCCCACGATACTGAATATTTATACCCCTCCCCCCCACACACACCTTTTATTATTATTTTTTTTAATCCTGAAATACAAATTTTAAAAATGGAAATATTTATATTGTTAATCAAGAGCGTTTTTTTTTTTTGTTGTTTGTTTGTTATCTTCAATAGTGCTCTTAATTAGTTTGTTTAAACATATACAATTAACAAATACTTTATAAACATTTTAAAAAAAATAGAAATATTCCAGGCGTATAAAAACTGAATACATTAAAAATAATTTCAATACATCTGTTTATTGATATAAATAAATTTAATTACATGTTTAAGCTTTTTTTTTATTATTATTAGATTTTCATTACTAAAAATTAAGTTAATTGAAAAAAAAATCCTTGTATTTAAATTTCCAAGTGATTGCAGGGCATCATGAAATGCAAACAGTTCTGTTATGTCATTATCTAGTGACATTAGTGTTAAACCGCTAAGTTTGGGCTCCAGCATAAACGATCATAGTCTGTTCTTTATTAATTTTAGTTTGGAAAATGATCATTCTGCTTCAAAGTTTGTAAGCGGTACTACTATATACTATAATTGCAATATGCAGTACATTTGGGAAAACAGATATTAATTGTTTATCATTGATTAACAGCATCTTGACAGCATTGGATATCTACATTTCTAATACATTCCGAGAAATATTTCATTTCTATTTTTAAAATATCGCCAAGATCCTCGTAATAAAATGTTAAGCGTCTAGAGAATCTTTATCTATAATGTTTGAGTATTGTAATTGACAGAAAAACATGAAAAATGATAGTTTTATAGAGAAATGTATGATAAACATGGTGAAACATAGAGTTTTAAAATCGAATAATTATTTTAAGTGCCTCTGTTTAATGTTGAAATCGGTGAATATAATTCAGTTACATAAATTTTATAGGATTAAAAACTATGCACAGCAATTTAACCTTCTTTTGAAGGCACATATATATATATATATATATATATATATATATATTACGTGATTAGATTATGAAATGCTGTGTCGAATATATATATATGTATATATATATATATATGGTGTTACGGTAATGTTTCATTAATGGTTATATATATATATATATATATATATATATATATAGTGTCTAATTTTATGTTTATGTTTTTTTTTCCCCTTAATCCAAAATTTTATTACTTGAATGGATATTTATTTCTTTTTACCAAAAAGCCGTTTTTTACCTCTGGTGCTAGATGTTTATAAAGCCCAAGTAATATTTCTAAACATTTTCCATTTGCAAAATATACTTACACGCGAATATTAAAAATGACAGGAAAATTTAAAACAATTAAGTTATTATGTGTGTAAAGCATTTAATGAAGAAATTTGCATTGTATTTAAAAACTCCAAATAATAATATTTCCAAATATTTTTCAATTCGAAAAAATATTTACACGTGAATATTAAAAGAGAAAGAAAACTTTCAAATAATTACATTTTTATGTGCGGAAAGCATTCAGTGGTAAAGATTATGATTGATATATATATATATATATATATATATATATATATATATATATGTATATATATATATATATATATATATATATATATATATATATATATATATATATATAATTATAATATCTATGAATTTAAAAAAACATATCAAGTTCTATTATCATTCTACTAAAATCTCCAAAGAGATAATTAATGATATTGTGTATACAGAATACCACATAGCTAATAATTAACATGTGCAAACATAATATTACCATAGCTTGTGCTTCAATGGTAATTGGCCAAATTTTACTCATACCTAAAGAATACTGAAAAAAGAAAAAAGAAATAGAGAGAAAGGGGAAAAAAAATTATAAATTGGAGTTGCAATTAAGTAAATACAAATGGATTAATAAATTAAATATGAACCATATACAATGGAAAATTGGACCACATGAGAATTAAATATGAATTGGATATGAAAAAACACATGCACATGTACTCATCAGCCTGGATGCACCCACATGTGTTTTAAATAATAATTCAGTGTTTCATAATTCTACTGGCATAATGCTAAGATCAGTAGAATCATCCAGGTACACTGAATTATTACCAGACAACAATTGGAAATATTAAAATTTGGAAATATTAAAATTTGGAAATATTTAAATAGGAAATAAAAAACCATTAAGAATATACAATATATTTCACTCACATCGATTATCCCAAAAACTGTATTTAACACCTCAGGAAATTACCACGAGATAACAGTTTTGAAATAATAAAATTGGAAATATGAACGCGTAAAGTGTAGATAAAATATTTTACTCACAATAATTATACAGAATCCTTAAAATGTCACAACTTCTGCATAATATTCACATCCACATGGCAATGCATCATATATATATATATTTAAAACTATTTTCTTATAGCGTCTAAAAGAAAAAAATCTTCCAGCAGTTAGACCGTCAGCAGTTGCGACAGCGGTGGATGCGGCCCTGGGAATGTTCAAGTCAAAGGGAAATGAATAGATACCCGATTATAAAAGATCACTACTGGTCGTGTTAATATCATCCAATCTTTCGTAATCAAGTAATCTTTTTAAAACAGATTATATCATTGTGTTTGTACAGCCTGTGAAGTCTTGGGAAGTGTAGCTCGTTGGGGGCGGAAATTCCTAGTTTTGTTAGAAAATGTAACTGTGAGTTAAACTTTTATTACAAAAAAAAAAAAAAAAAAAAAAAAAAATTCTGATTTTTAAAAAATGGCACCACTTCAAACTTTTTAGGAAATTTACTTTTTAAGTTAAATTTATATCTTGACAATGAGCAAAATGTTATAAATATGCATGCTAAAATTTTTCAGTTTGACTAAAACAAGTCAATTTTTGTGCAAAATATATGAAATTTTATTAAATAAATTCATTGCAATCGGTCTTCCGTAATCGGATAATCTTTTTAAAATAGAAAAAATTAGCGTGTTTTTAGACCAATTAACGTGTTTTTCGATTCTGCGGGGTATGCACGGGAGTTGGCGAGCGTAGCTCGAAGGGAGCAGAGCCCACTAGTTTTGTTAGAAAATATAAATGTGAGATAAAACTTTTATTACAAAAAGCAATTTTTTTCTGATTAAAAAAAATGCAACACCTCAAACTTTAAAAAAAAAATTACTTTTCTAGTGGAATCTATATCTTGAGAATGAATTAAAATATCTAAATATATATATATATATGCTAAAATTTTCCAGTTTGACTGAAATATGTCAATTTATGTGCAAAATATGATTAATTTTATTAAGGCTGTTCTCAAATCCAAAGGAGTTACTTTGTGACACATTTCTGATTCATTTTTGTTCGGAAACGCATGAAATTGGCAAGTGTTCTTATTCAGAAACTATGTAATCGAATGGCGATTTACATATTTTGGAAAAGGCAGAAGCTCATTTAGAAAATACTGTCAAAGATGGCATTTTAAATCAAATTTCCGGACGCAGCAGCACGAGAAAAAATTAAAACTTGTCGTCACTTGACAAGAATCTCTTATAACTTAATGTATTTATCAAAAAATTTAAAACGCTTTTCGATCCTAAATCCCTCCAATAGTCAGATTTTCCAATTGTATGCCTTTACATTTAAAAATGAGTTAGAAAACACGTCAGGTAGTTTCGCGTTGTTGAGCAGGGAATTTGAGAACCGCTTTAAACAAATTAATCTGAGTATATTAAAGAATTTAACCCATACGTATTGATTTTTAGTAAAAATTGCACAAAAGAAACAATTTATATATGAATATGGGAATTTTAATAAAATAAGGATGTGTGTAAAGCCATTTAAATAATGAAATTCATAATTAATCAACTTAACTTAAATTGATAAGATAAAAGATGGCGATAAAAAATATTTCACAAACAATCGAACCCATAAGAGGTGTAATATTATTTAACCTTTTTTTTCTCTTTCTTTTTTTTTAAGCCACCTAAACACATGCAGTAAAAACAATGGTTTTCTACAAGTTAAATGTATTCAGACTCAAGGATAAGCATTTTTCTCAATTAAATAAACGCTTTTCTTTACTTAGTATTAAATAAAAACATTAAAGATAAAGGAAAAGGGAAGCAAAGACACTTCCTAAAATCTACTTCTTATCATATTAAAATAAAAGTTTACGAACAAAACATTCTTTTTGATTATCTGTCTGTTTTTTTTTTTGTTTTTTTTTTTCCCCCATAGACTTTTATGCAGGAGAGGCAGACAGAGATGATTCTCAATGCACTGGCCAATGGTTCTCAGTTCTTACGCAAAATACTGTTGAAAGATACTGGTCATGTCATTGGGGAGGGGGTTGCCCTTGGGAAGTGTCGGATGTTAGGCATTGGGGGGGGGGGGGGGGTCCTGACCTTGTACTAATTTCTAAGAAATCGTATGCCGTGCACACATAGACCTTACAATTCAAGATTCTTCCCCTGAGCGTGCACATGTTTTTTGAGATTAGGTGGTAGAAGCGGAAAATAGTAAAGATGTTTTCTTCTTTTGGTATCGGGCAAAAGTAGGGTAAAAATAGTAAAAGAATATGAAAACACCCGCTCGCTAATGTTAAACGTATGTCCATGTTGTTTTCGAATTTCTCATTTAAATTTGAATATTTTGAAAAGTTTTTTTGCATAAGATAGCTAAGGTTGATATTTTAGTTGCAGATTTTTTTAATAAAGGTACTTTCACTTTCAAAACCGGTTCCGAAAGTGAAAATACCTTTACTAAACAGATCTGCAACTGAAATCGAAAAAATAAAAAATCGTCATATTACGGATCGACCTCAGCTATCTTATGCAAAAAAAAAAAAATCTTTTAAAAGTATTTAAATTTAAACGAGAAATTTGAAAGCAACCTGGCCATAGGTTTAACAATAACTATCGGGTGTTTTCAAGGGAGTGACGACTACCCTTAAATCGTACTTCGAAGTTTTGGAATTGCAAAAGGAAAAAGTGATGACGCTTGAAACCCGATTTTATCTCGTTATTTCAGAAAAAGTTTTTTCATTTTAGAAGCAAAAATTTTCTTTTTTCTTTCTTTCTTTTAGAAATTTAAGTAATTTTTAAAACAAAATTTTGATAAAACTTAAGCTGTTGACGAGGGCTCCTGACGGATTGGGACCCGGGGCTGCAGCCCCGTAGCCCCCCCCCCCCCTTAATCCGGCCATGATTAGCATTTTCAAATAGAATTTATTATTTTGACAAAACAACTTTCAAAAAGAAAATGTATTTTATTTTATATGTTGCCAAACATTATTAGAAAAACATCGGAGTGGACATTTTTTGAACAAGCGCGCTTTTGTACGGCTTCTTTGCGTATAGCGGCCAACCTTTTGTTATTTTTCAAGTCAACATACGTTAAACCAGAAAATGTATTTAATAAATGAAAATAAAAAAGAATAAGTAGAGCATAGATACAAAACACAAATTTTTAAAGAAATTTTTTGATTCGAAATATATTTTCTTTTTCACTGGAAAAAAATACGGAAGATTGGCAGCTATTTCTTTGCTAGGTAAAAGATTAACAGGTCATCGTGCACAACCAAATTGCAAAATAAATACAAATTAGAAAAAAAATAAATTAAATTCAGTTGATTCGGTTGATAGAAAGCAATTTCGAGTATTTTTTCGAAAAATAAGATAAAACAAGCTATGAATTTTATTTACTTTTGAACTTTACATGCACATTCCTTTAACATGGATGTGTTTTATACGAACAAATTTTATTCTGTGCAATGGTAATAATATTATCTTTTTTTTTTTTTTTTTTTTTTTTTTTTTTTTTTTGGCTTTGTATATAACGCTTAATTTGGTCCGCGGCGGTAAACGAGTTTGACATACCTGCTGTATAAGTGCTATACATACTATATGCACATTAAAAGCACGAGATAGATAAAATAAAATGAAAGCATAATATAATAATAATAATAATAATAATAATAATAATAATAATAATAAAACTAAGCATACATTATGTAACAATTTCTAAACTGTTATATTCGCGATGTTTGTTTTCCTCTGAATTATTACAGCAAAATATGCTATTTCCAAATGAAGTATTTCACAGAAATAATTTACTTTAAATTAAATTATTCTACTTAGCACATTACATATTCTCAAATTATAGCCACAAAAACGTAAGAAAATATTAAACATGAGATAAATAATTGGATACATGAAAACTGTGTGAAATCTTAAAGGCAGTATTCACGCTTGGTACTGAAGCCCAATTTTATTCACTCTTAATAATAATGTATAAAAAATAATGTAAATATAATGCTTTAAAGTAGATTAATTTAGACTTTGTTTTTATTTAAATGCTCGTGTTTAGAAGAAATTCTATAAAAAAGAAATATAGCAACTTAAATAGAAAGACAACAGGCGCACCTTTACGGAAGTTAAAATAATTATTTTTAATTGCTAAAGCAAAGAAAACATGTGGTAATTAATATCAACACCTTTTGGTTGTAAAAGGATTATCACTGGCACAAAATTTGCATAAAAGTTAAGAGTTCTTAATCTGTTTATTATTTTTGGAAACCATGTGGTTAATGAGTTAGTTGAAGCACCCCCTTTCTTTCTTATTAATATACCTGTAAATCTGGTACTATCCATAAAAGTTACTTATATTCTAAAAAAAAAAAAAAAAAAAAAAAAGCTTTTTATGAAATAGTAATTTAATTTTAATTAATTTACGATTATGCGTTGAGAAATCAAATTTTAAATTCTAAAATAAGAAATTAAATAATGTTTATTTTTTTCTTTTTAGTTGCATTACCTTAAAAAAGATTTTTTAAAAAAAACTATGTATTTTTGAAAAAATTCGCTTGTTTGTGATTTCTACCAACCGTAAAAAATCTGTATATTTTTTATAGTGGAATTCGATGTCAAATTATTACGGAAATGTTTGCCAAAAACATGAAATACCTTCAAAAAATTAATTTTTAATTTCTAGTTATTAATGTTATAGATTGATGATGGATATTTAATGACTTGGTTTTTTTTATATAATAGTAGAAAAGTTAAAGTGATCATTACTGTGTCAAATTATTAATATTGGATATTTGATTGGGAATATTAACAAAAAATTAAAAAAAAGAGCAAATTCTAATTTTCAAAAAATAATAATAATAATAATAATAATAATAATAATAATAATAATAATAATAACTAATGGGAATTTTTCATTAAAGATTCACATTTGATGCTCTACTCAACAACAAATATCATATGCACACACTTTCCGCTAATACAAAAATCTTTGTTTTCGATGAGTTTCCATGAGCCTTCTAACAGATTATGGTTTGAGCAACATTATATAACATTAATACTTAAATCCTTTTTGACCGCCTAGTATGTGTTTGATAATCGAATATGAAAAGTAAGCAAGATACTTTTACATTACGCACTAAATCTCTTCTGCGCATTTCTTCAAGTCCGTATAATAATAATTCACAGTAACAATAGTAACTAGACATAAAAGAGAAACACATTTCGAGTGCCAGATATTCAGCTCTCGAAACAAGTAAAATGTTATAGCATTGGATATGTGACCCTATATTGTGATGTCAAAATGAGATATGGGGACACTTTTCATGGGGATGGATTTCAAGCTCTCAGTAAAAGGAAAATTCTCTAGCACTGGAAAAGTTCCCCCTTGATATGTATCCCCATCTGCTATGACGTCAGAATGAAGTATGGGGATACTTTTCATGGGGGAAGTTTTCCAATTTTCGACTTTTCCAGATCTCAGTGAAAAAGAAATTGCCTGGCACTGGAAAACTTCCCCCTTTTAGTTTGGGGGAACTTTTCATGGGGGAAGTTTTCCAATTTTCGACGAAAGTAAAACTCTCTAGGACTGGAAATCTGCCCCCATCTGTGGTGACGTCAAAATGGCGTACGGGGATACTTTTCATGGGGGAAGTTTTCAAGATCTCAGTGAAAAGAAAATCCCATCTCACTGGAAAACTTCCCCCTTCTGATTTGGGGGAACTTTTCAGGGGGAAGTTTTCCAATTTTCGACGAAAGTAAAATTCTCTATGACTGGAAATCTACCCCCATCTGCTGTGACGTGAAAATGACGTATGGGGGAACTTTTCATGGGGGCACTTTTCAGGCGCCTCCAGTGACCTTTAATAACGTAAGCAAATACAGGACCTCGGCTGATCTTCATATCGTAAAGATCAACCGTATCATAGAAGTAGGAACAAAGAGTCTCTTTGTTCCTACTTCTATGAACCGTATAGATGCAGCAGCCAATATTTTCGTCCGTAATTGGTGGTTTAAATTGTTGTTAATAAATAATTTCTCTGTTTCAATATATGTATTAACTAGCTGACATGCCCGGCGTAGCCCGGGACCGTGATAATAACCTTAAAAATACCTAAAATCAATGTTGAATGATTTTATATTTTTAAATGAAAATCTATACAAACGAACTGAAGGACAGTCGTAACAGTTATTGCCGATTTAATTTCTGACTTTTTGATATATTAAACTTTCAATTCTGACCAAAAGTTCCGGAGGAAACCTAAACAATATAAAGCGCTCCCCCACCTTTCCTCTTTTATACTCAATATAATATACAGTTTAGGCCAATTTATTAATCCCATTTGAAAAAAATTTCCAAAACCCTGTTTCTAAGATGATTATATTAAAATTAAATAAAAATCACGCACTCGTGGCATCATAGTTTACTTTTGTATTTTAACCCCTTGGAGGGCTCACGTGGTCTAAAAATGCTACATTTTGTGATGTTTTGACACCAGTAAATTTAAATAATGAATTTTTACCTTTTCAATCTGCAATAAACAATACTAAATATTTTTATTTAATAATACTGGTGGCAAAGTTATATATTGAAAAGTGGTATATATTATATACCGGTGCCCCTCAAGGGGTTAACTGAATAGTAAGGCTACTATAACTTGTGACTCGTGCTATAGTCAGTATACGTTAGGACACGTGGTCGTTATCATTATCTTTTTACGCGTGAAGATTTCGCTAGGGTACTCCATTGTGAAATTTGGTAATTTTTGAAATTCAATATTTGAAAAACGGCATAATCATTCGATTTGAAATTTATATCAAGAAAAATACAATTTTTTACTTTTCTAACGAAGTTTGTCTAACAATTTTCAGACAAATATTTTCGAGCTATTAATTTTTCCAGCAACTTCAAATGTTTCATTTTCCGAGATTAATCTGTGGCAACGATTACCGAAAATCCCAGTCGTCAGCAACGCATAGCTTTTTATTAAAGAGGATTAGAGATTTGCACGATCTAAAATTTCAGGTCCGGGGCTGTACGTTGTATCAATCCTATGAATTCAGGGTGTGGACCGAGAGGGAACATACCATCCCGAAACATCGACATATCCGTCAATGGCGATTTGGAAATGTATGCTAATTTTATGGCTTTAAAATGCAAATTCTCCCTGTATAACTTAGCCCTACTCATGCCGAAAACGTGTGTCTGGTACGTTGGGTGGATCTCAACACATTATACTTATATAATAATCAAAATAATAATAATAATAACTAAAATAGTAAAATTACGAAGATAGTACAGCACAGCACTATAACAAAATTAATATAATCGGTATTATCTTAATTAATAAATCAAAAACTACAGGTAAAGTCTTTAAAAAAAAAAATCATGAAATTTTCTTTAATAAGTTAAACATTTTCTACATGCAATGCAAAACCTTTTAATCTTTTTAAAACATAAAAATATATAATTCAAATGTAATTAATTTTAAAACAAGAACAAAAAATCATGCGTCAGGCATAGATTATGCAATACTTTCCAGCACATTCAGGAGGCTTTGACAAAACTTCCCAGTTTACTAATTAAACAATTCAGAAAACATATGGCATACTAGCTGCAGAGGCGGATCAACTACTACCCGGGCACCTTAGGCTTGATTTTTTTGTCCCTCCTTCCTACAAAGAAATATATACTGGGTGAATCAAAATACATGTTTGATCATTTATCTCTTATAGACCACTGATGATAGAAACATAATTCCAATTACAACAAGTACTGATTTTAGACATGGCACATTTGTTTTACAAGGAGCTTTATACATATTAAAATACGAAATTTAATTTTTATATGGCCCTTGGGTTGTATAAATTATATTTAGAAAAATGTCCTTCGTTTACGAAGAACATAAAAAAAAAAAAAAAAAAAAAAAAAATATTCCTATTCTTTTACGACCAAAACATACTAAATTATTATACTTCGTATTTTATGAAAATTTCAGTGTTTTCTGACACTAAAAACGAAAAGAAGCACTGTTAGTGCAGGTAAACATTGAAATTCCTTTAACTTCAAAGTGTCATAATTCGGTACATACTGGAAGCCGAAAATTTTCATGAAACCAGTGCTTTCTTCTTATGAATACATAAGAAATTAAAAGGGGAAATAGCATTTGAAATACCATGTATATGTTAATAACCTGAAAGATTCAATAAATGAGTGAAACAGAGAATATTTCACATCTTTTCTCTTTTGCATAAAATATCACCTCAATATGAAGAAAAAAAACAAAAGAAAATCTTAGCACAGGGGCCCCTAGGCTTCAGCCTACTCAGCCTAATGGGTAATCCGCCTCTGACTAGCTGTCACTCGTGGCGTCGTTCGCGTAGCATTAAAAGAAGAATAAATGCATTAATTAAGCAAAATATTTAACACCCGATAGTTAAAAACGTAAATAATTAACTAACTCTCTATCATATCATATATATTCTAATACGAGCAAATCTTGTGTGTGTGTGTGTGTGCGGTTATATATGCAAATTTTATCTTTAAAATAGCTCTAACGATTTTGACGAAATTTTGTATCCTACCGTTTTGGGGCACCCGAAAACCATTGGGCTAGGTCACATGTTCCAGAAAATTCGATTAGTAGGTCATTTTGGGTCACCATAGGTCAGGGTCAAGCTAATTCTATCTAAAAAACGGCTCGAACGATTTTGACTAAATTTTGTATCCATCCTACCATTTTCGGGCACGAGAAGACTATTGGGCTGGGTAACATGTTCGAGAACTTTGACACACACACACATTTTTCGTCAACGCGGGTCAAGTTAATTTTATCTAAAAAACGGCTCTAACGATTTTGATTAAATTTTGTATCCTACGCGTTTCAGGGACGAGAAAATCATTGGGCTAGGTCACATGCACGAGAAAATCCGATTAGTGGGTCATATTTGGGTCAAACTAATTTTATTTGAAAAATGGCTCAGACTATTTTGACTAATTTTTATATCCTACGGGTTTCGGGCACGAGAAGACATTTGGGCTTGGTCACAAGTTCGAGAAAATTTGATTAGTGGGTCATTTTGGTCATGCGTGATGATGTTTGAACTCAAAGCTAATTTTGACCAAGCATAGCTCGGTCTTCCCTGCTCGTCATATTTCATAGGAGACAATACAGTATTATTTGTTATAAGGGCTTTGACATAACTCAGTTTTTTAAAAAAGTTACATTTTGTGGCAAATAATCAAGAAAACGAAACTGCAACGATTGGGAATAGGGGGGGGGGGAGGGGAATAAAATCGTGGAAATCGACGAATTGGATATAAAATTAATGTCAATTTTCTAAATTTTATTATGCTAGAAATGGTATAGCATCATTAAAATACGTCGCAAACGATTTTTTGCCTTTGACCATAAGGTAACGAGATTCTTTTGAGTGACTCTGTAAACGAACTATGAATGCTATACACACTCCAGTTTCAATAGCGAACATGCCATAAAATGAACCTTCAATAACATTATATCAATTACATTGCAACACCCATTTACGCGAGACAAACCAAACAGACAGACAAACCAAAGTCATAAACAGTTTTCAACTATGTTAGAAAACGTTAATATATAAATATTTAAATATATATATTCCATTGTAACACAAGTAAGACTGCATCGCTAAATTTAAAAACTAGTCGTTGGGGGCCACCGTAATACTTACCCATCATGGATATGCATAATGTAAAATATTAAAATAAAAATGTGTAAACTACTTATAAATAAAATGCATTGCAATTCAAATAAAGTCGTGGCCGAGGCTAACGAAAAAGAAAGGCTACCGCGGTGCTTTACGCAAATCTTTTTAACACTTTCCAACCTAGTTGAAAAGTGTTTATGACTTCGGTTTGTCTGGCCGTCTGCCGTCTGTCCGTGCTCTAACTCCCGTAAATAGGCTCGGATTGCCCTGCAAATTTTATATGTTATAATCGTTATCTATAGCATGTTCCCTATTTCAACGGAAGTGTGTAGCACTTATAGTTTTTTTACAGGGACACTCAAAAGAATTCCGTTACATTGCGGTCTATGGGGAAAAATCATTTGCGGTTTATTTAAATAATGTTTCAATACTTTAAACGCATTGAAATTTATATATATCACTAAGGTGCATTAGAAGAAGCTTAATATGGAATAGGGTGTGCATAGCACTTATACTTACTTTACAGGGACAGTCAAAAGAATTCCGTTACATTACGCCTATGGAGAAAAATCGTCTGCGGTTTATTTAAATAATGTTTCACTATTTTAAACGCATTGAAATTTATATAAGGTTCATTACAAGAGACTTACTACAGAATATTGTGTGTATAGCAGTCATCGTTCATTTACAGGGACACACAAAAGAATTCTCTACTGTATGTTAACAATAATTCCTGGAAGTGCGTTTTAAGTTACTGAATGCGATTTTAATTTTAAATCGCTTTTTGTATATTACGTGGTGTGTATAAATTCTGTAGATCCTATACAGGGAAGTACAAAAGTTCGGGAACACATTTCCGTATTATTTAACTCCAGACGGAGAATTTTAAACTGTGCTACGTGTTTCCTAACTGAACTAAAATTTAGCATCCTATGTAGTATATATACAAATCTATAGATCCTATACAGGGCTGAATAAAGTATTCGGATTACTTAGATGTTATCTTTTAGCTTATAAAAGAGTATGATTCGTAAAATTATTTTGGAAGCGTTGGAAAGTGTTACATAATCTATGCTTGACGCATGATTTTTCGTTCTTGTTTTACAGACCGCGGGAGTCACGTGATGCTCGAATGCACCAATGCAAGTGTACGAAAAGAGCATTACGTCACTTTCGCGGTCTGTAAAAAAAGATAAGTCGAATGCACCGCGGTAGCCTGTCTTTTTCGTTAGCCTCGGTCGTGGCTTGATGACGTTATAAACTTTAAAGGCTTGATTACTGAATTGCTTGAAAGAGGTTTTTCCTTATAACTCCAAAAATAATAATCCTATTAACTAGCGGTTTATTGCATCTGATTAAGCGTCAAATTTCCAATTAAAATATATTTTTGAAGTGACATTTAAATGAAATACAGGGTCATGAAAAATCGAAGCGTGTGGAAAATAGGATTCCAAATATCTCGGCAACTCATGATCCGATCGACTTCATGCTTTATGCAAAATTTATGTTTTTTCATTGTCTTTTATATTTATTTCTTAAAATAAACCATTTCGAAAATTTTTATATACCTTTTATCAGAACGAATATTTCGAGAGTCCGAAAAATATAGTTCCGGTTAATCGAGGTTATTGAAATGAAATAAGCTTCTTCCCATTGTTACATACTAAGTACATACCCAATTGCAAGTCTCTATCTCAATTTTTTCGGAAGATAGAGCGTTTACAGACACACAGACGGACGGCAATTTTTTTTTCAAAAAATATGTTTTTCGGAATCTGCAGTGTCTGAAACGTGTAAATCCGTCAAATTTTTTTTTTCGATTTTCAAAACGATTACAAGACTTACCCTATACTACGTACGATGGGTAAGTAACTAGTCGGATGTACCAATCCCAAAACTTTCTTCTATCTCACACAGGTTTTGCATACACTAAAAACGAATCACCATACAAACTTATACCAAGGTCTAACTGAATCTAAAGTTTTATTAAATTCCTTGCATTTTCTTGAGATAGGGCTATCGCTAAAATCATGTAAATCTTGAAAAATGCAGCATAGCAGCGCCACCTGTTGGGAAATTTACACCAAAACCTAATCAACAACTTATGTCAACGTCTAACTGAATCTCAAGTTTGATGAAATTCTGTGCAGATATAGCTCTTCAGATATAGCTATCGTGAAAATCATGAAAAAGCAGCATAGCAGCGCCACCTGTTGGTCTACATACACCAAAACGTAATCAGCATCTATTTATGTCAAGGTACAACAGAATCTGAAATTTGATGAAATTCTGTGCAGTAGTTCTTGAGATAGAGATATCGTGAAAATCATGAAAAAAGTAGCATAGCAGCGCCACCTATTGGGCTGTTTACATCAAAACGTCATCAGCATCTATTTATGTCAAGGTACAACAGAATCTGAAATTTGATGAAATTCTGTGCAGTAGTTCTTGAGATAGAGATATCGTGAAAATCATGAAAAAAGTAGAATAGCAGCGCCACCTGTTGGGCTGTTTACACCAAAACGTAATCAGCGTCTATTTATGTCAATGTCTAAATGAATCTGAAGTTTGATGAAAAAAAGTGCATTATTTCTTGAGATAGACCTATTGCGGAAATCGTGAAAAATGCAGCATAGCAGCGCCACCTGTAGGGCGATTTAAACCAAAAACTACTCAGCACCAATTTATATCAAGGGATAACTGAATCTAAAATTTTATTAAATTCCGTGCATTAGTTCATGAGATAGAACGCCTACAAAATTTTTGTCGCATACAAACACACAGACAGAAATTTTCTAAAAATCAGTCAAATCGTGTTCAAGACCTTCTAAAACGTATAAATCCGTCGAAAACCGAAAGTGGAAAATTTTCACGAATCCAATGCTTTCTTTCATCTTGTAAAGATAGACGAAAGCAAAAAAAGAACTATTGAATTAATAAATAACATTTAAAAATGTTTTAACATAAATTTAAATTATTTAAAAATAACAGGGCAAACTTTTTCCTTTCAGAAAAATATATAAAATAATAGTGAAGATCTAAAATACCTTTAATAAGCATATAATTTTCTTTTAAATATGGATCAATAATTGCGAGCTGCGGGTTTGAATATGGATGCTGTAACTCCATAAAAATCCTTGACGGCTCGGCCTACAGGCACAGGTAGATTTTGAAGACGCAGACCGTGGGTGCCTGTTTGTTGGGAATTGGGGAAAAAGTGACCTTTTTGCCCTGATGCGGTAGTTGGAACCGCCCACTTGAAAACCTAACTTGTTTGCAAGCGGAGCCGGCAAAGATTTTTTTTTTTTTTTTTTTTTTAGCTATAAGGATTGGTCTTATAAAAAACTTGTCAGTATAAAAGTTTTAGATAATATTAAGAGGATTTATAATAAATTTAAGCGAATTGGATATATTGTGAATGGACGAAGTTATGATTTTATTTTTTTCTAAAACCTCCGGCCATTTTTAATATCATCAAAAATCTGTCCTACATAAATGTTCGGACCTTTTCTTAGAAGTAATAATAACTTTAAACGGTTTTGATACGTATCATAATTAAGAAATTATGGGGTTTTTTCTGTTTTCACAAAAAGCCCTCCCCCCCTCCCCCCTCCGGTTCGATTTTGCCCATTAACGAACTGGACGGAGATTTTATGCCCCTTGATTTTATGTATGACTTTGGAAGACAACTTTTATATCGACAAGTTTTTTATAAGACCAACCCTTATAGCAAAAGAAAAATTAAAAACAAAAAAAATCCCTGCCGGATTCGCCTGCAAACAAGTTAGGTTTCGAAGTGGGAAGTTTCAACTGCCGCATCATGGCAAAAAGGTCATTTCTTCCGCAATTTCGAACAAACAGGCGCCCCACAGTCTGTGTCTTCGAAATCTACCTGTGCCTGTAGGCCGAGCCGTCAGGGATTTTTTTTTTATGATACAAAGAGGACGCACACGCGGACAGACATACATTTTGAAAAAACATGTTTTTCGGAATCTCTGATCCCTAAAACGTGTAAATTCGTCGAAAAAAAATTTCGATTAAAATACTTTCTTTTATTATAGATAGAAGAAAGTAAAAACTTCATTCGATTCTTGAGAAATTATAATTTCAAATAAGAATGGAAATGAATTTGTGAATGTATGACGAAAATCCCCACTGATGAATGTGAAAAAATAAGATTTTGTGCCCGTTGTTCTACGTTAGAGTAGTTTTTAGATATTTCTTTTAACTCTT
>CAWVPG010000201.1:0-74000 GCA_963931845.1 Maratus michaelseni | reverse complement strand
AATTTTGCAGCACTGTCTGATGTGGAAAACAAATCGCATTTGTAAACGTGGCATACATAATAATTTTTAAAAAGGCATGGCGATTTCGCTCCTAGCAGACGATATAATTCATTTCACTGAAATAATAAGGATGATTTTTTTACATTGTGAAAATACTTATAAAAAGAACGCACCTAATTTGTCACGTTTAACGTACAATTTTCAACTTGTTCCTATTCAGAACTTTATTCTGTTGCCACATGATACAGAGTGTATGAGAGTGCTACTCGGAGATTGGAGTCTTTTTGTCATGATCAATATCTGCATCATAGTTAGGACAGGTGAGAACAACATGTTTTTAATATTTTTAATCTTAAATTCGTACCACATAAATCTGGCAATTAAATAGCCCGCCAGAAGTGATGATTCCAAAAAATGCAAGGCAAGTACTGACAATCCAACATTTATTAGCTCTGATTTTTTTTTCTGTAGGGACAGAAATAATCAAGACGTCTAAAAAAAAAATGAACTTTCTTTCCTGAAGGAGTCACTTAAAATGTCATAGGAGGCAAAACAACAGTTTGAAGAACACCAGAAGAAACAACTAAATTTCGAAGTCAAAATTACCTTCGTCTAATCCAAAAAATATCCCAATTGTAAATAAAGCACAGAGTGTTTTACAAGTCCGTTCACATTTCCGAAATTCAAGAAAAGTTACCAAATTGTCATATCGGAATGCGGAGTTCTTTCTCATTTTTAGATAAGAATTACTATTATATGTTTTGTGCTGTAATTCACTCTATTTTGAAATAATTTGTGAAGCACATTCAACATGGCGCTTTCTTTAAAAAACCGTCAATATATCTTTATTCCTTTCCGAATTATTAAAGGAACGATTATTAAATGTTTCTTAAAAGCATTCATCGTTCTTTTTAACTGAATTCTCTTCGCACTTCCACTTATACTTTAAGAAATTTTGTTGTGAATGGTACTTGGGCTTTTTCTACATACTTCCTACTTCAAATAATGTACAGGGGGTCCTATAATATTCATTGAAATTTCAGAAACTTGTAAAAAGTTTTCCAACTGTCGTACCAGTGTGTGTGGCGTTATATCTATTTTTCAGGTATGATGATTTACGCTTATTAATTTTCATTATAAATTCGTTTGTTCTCAAATACTTTGTAAAATATTCCTCTTCAACAAATTTTTCTATGGAAAATATTCATCCCAGTTTCTATTTCTCTTTTCATACATTACTTTTGTATATTCTGTGTGTACTTCCACTTTTTCTTTAGAATTAAGATTTATTATCACGATCAAAAGCATACTTTAGTGAGTAAAAAATATTTTTATTATCGTTATTTATACAAAAAAAATAAAATAAAATAAAATAAAATAAAAAACCATCGAAGTAATGCAGGAATCTAAGTTTCATTTCAATTATTTACGGAAACAAATATACATTTTTCGTATAATACGAAACTGTACGCATTTTGTAAATAAAATAAAAAAACCTTAAAAAATCTAAATATCACGAAAACGTCGTTACTATAAAAAAAAATAATATACGAAATTTTCTTTTTCTAATAAAATCATATTTCAGAAACAAACGTATAATTAAAGTAAAAAGTTAAGCTAAAAAAAATTCTGTAAATTAAAAAAATATATAATTCTTAATCAGACCAATTGTACAGTAGTTTAATCACACTTCTTTCTTCTTTGACTCTTTTGACTTTTCTTCATATGATTCATATTTTTGCTATTTGACCAAATCTCGGCAATAAGAACCAAAAAAAAAATTTTTAAGTCCGATGAAAGAATATAAATGCTGGGATACTAAATCAAAATTAAATTTCTATATCTTGAAAAAACATTTATTCCTGTTTCTTTTTCTTCTTCTTCTTCTTTTTTTTTTTTTTTTTTGTAAATTCTATCTGAACTGTCAGTTATCGTTTTGAGGATGTCCAGATTTATAATCAACATTAGAAAAATACCTGAGTGTGATAAGTATATGGTTGTTATTCTCATTTTATATATCTAAAATAAAGTTAAATTTTGATAATTCATAAAGCCAAGATTCTATTCTCTATATACAGGGATGACAGTTACCGGCCAAAGTTGTCCATTTGTCACCACTGAATAGCTGAATTTCAATTGCATTTGAAGTATCCGATATTCTGTCTTTAAATAAGATGGAGAATTCAATTATAAATTAATGGTGACAATCGGTCTACTGTGGCGCAGTGCTTTCATATCTCCTATTTACGAGCTTTGGAACATCAAAATTTCATGAAAAGGTCATTATTAGAAACATTTTCTTAATTCAATAATTTTTAAAAGCTTACATTTCAGAAAAAGATGTATTATTCGTATGTAAATGGGTAAAGCTATAATAATTTTTATAAGAGGAACATTTTGTGCAAAATTAATTATACATGAGTATCAGCATAGACTTTTCTTCCTTTTTTCTTTTGATTCTTCTTCACATAGTTCATTCTCTTGCGACTTGAATATATTTCGACGATAAGAACCAAAAATGATATAAAATAACCACATAACAGGACTATAAATGCGGGGGCAAGATCTGTAAGTGTCAGTTTTCTATTAGTAGTTTCATATACCGGAAATAGTGAGGACAATACCCTTTTGGACAATAATAATGCATGGCTAACATATTTAAAGTACAGGCCTGACGCCATTATTTTGTGTACGAATGAATCCAGCAGATCTTTGCAACAGAAGCCTTTTCGGACCACCATTCCATGCATAGCTTCGAAAAAATGGTCTTCTGAGAAAAAGAATTTTTCAGCGTCCAGCATGTTAAGAAACTTTGTCTCTAAGATAAATGCAAGATTTTGCTTTTGACTCTCCTGAAGAAAATTTAAGATATCAACCCTGTAAGACAATTTATTATTATAAATATCTCTTGCGATTGTTCGTAAATGTTCGTGTTTTGACTTCTTCCAGTAATCTACAAAATCTGAGTACAGATTGGCAACGCAATGATAATCTCCACTTTCCACAGCTAAAGCCAAGTCTGAAAGGTGCTTAATTTTAATCACAGGTGGAATTGAAAGAAAAGATAAAAATACAGAATCGTAAGACAAGCAAAGAATCATAGCCCCTAAAACCCATGAATAAACGAGGAGTTTCTCCACAAACGATGAAGGTCTTATAAGGGAATTTTGCCTCATCAATATTGCAAAGACGTGAAAAGAAATCTTGTTGAACGTATACTTCCTTTTCAATGTGGCAAAAGTTACTATTGGCATCACAATTAAAACCATCATTATTGTTAGCCATACAGACAACGAAAACATTTGAAAAATGCCGAAAATGTGTGGTTTGTATACAGGTTTTTGAGTAACAAATGTGTAATCTTCCAACTTGTACGGGTAAGAGAAATCCATTGTCTCTGAAGTATAGTTAACCATATATTCTGGAATAACTCCAACATCAATTTGCGAACAATTTATTCTTTTTAATAACCCTCTCAAACTACCATTACGGCAATAAATATCATCCTTATAAACCATAACAAGCTTAATTCTGTCAAAATATTTTGTATATTGTCGAAGGTACTGCATAAGCGCAAGTAGTAATCGACCGTACGGGTTAAATTTTAATGACAAAAATGCCATTATCTCATCATCGTTTGCAGTTGGAGGGGGTAGATGAGGATTGTTTGGCTGCTTGTATGCCAGTATTATTGTTTTCTGTGATTCCATATCTTTTTTTCATTTAACTCATTAATATTCCAGAAAATATTACTTACAAAACAATTAAATTAAAAAATAGATTTTATATATTTATAATATTCAAAATATGAATAAGAGTTAATAATTTTCAAATGTAATTAAAAATACACAATGGTTATTTGTATTTTTTATTCTTACTGGAAAACTAATGATTGAAAAAAAAATGCATCCTCTTTATTGTTATTTTCTGTTTTAAGAACAATATACAAAAATTTATCGCGTTGATTGATGCATAAAAATCAGTCTTAATAAATTTAAAACTTTAAATGTTTTTATTTATTTGTCTGACAATAATAAAATACGAAAGCGATTCTTGGATGTAATATTATTCTTATTATACAAATCTGTCATCTGATATTCCAGATTTTTTTTTGTATAATTATATTTATAATGTTGTTTTCAAATCATTTTTCATTCTATTGAAGAAGTCAATTTGCTTAAAACTAATAGAATATAATCAAAACCAACTTTCCTTTGTATTTAATTATTGAATTTAAACAGGATCAATAATGATGCATAAATAATTTCAAAATATTACAAAATAGAGTTCTGAATTTAAGTATAAAGTTATTCACCAATTTCCTTAATTTCAGTTCAATAAAATTTAAATCAAATTAGTTCATTTTAAAAAAGTACCATCTTCAAAAGATTTGTACATATTTTTATGAAAAGAAAAAAAGCATGAGATGAAAGCATACCTTTGAATACTGTATAAATCTTTTACGCACATATGTGTTGTAGATAAGTAATCGTACCAATAAGGAATTATACGTGTTCGCAAATAATATTTTGCGAAAATATAATTTTAACAATTTCAAACGTTGATTTTGTACTTCCAAATTGCTCAGAAAAAAAAATTGAATTGAATAACGTCGATAACATACACATATCTGTATCTTGTATATAATATTTTAAGAAAAAGTGCATGTCATCTTTTTCCTGTTCCAGAAACCTGTTTGCCGCCATTCCATGTATAAACAAACACACTGTGATATACTCGTTTTTACTGTAAAATACTATTTATCATTCTTCATCTGAATGCAACGATTTGTTATTTAAATTTGTGTTTTATAAATCGATATTAAATCATGTCTAAAAGCGACGTTCTTCAATCCCATTTACCAATGAGATCCACAATTTCAGAGAGTGTTTTTATATTATTATAGCTATAGAAGAGACTTTTTTTGTTTTTAACTCGCATTAAACTCAATCGTAACGTAGCGTAACAAGCGCTCCGAAAAATTTAAAAACTTGACATTTAGTTTTTCGTGTAATGCTAGTATTTAAACAAATGTTAAAGTTATTTAAATGACAATTTCAGAAAATTGACTTCGGTTGTGTCTATACGCTTATTTAAAGAAGGTTACTTAAAAACATTTGTGTATTCGTTTGCATAAAATGCAGTAATCTTCAATGTTTGCTTTTTATTTCAGCTCAAAAATATGAACAAATAAAAATATTTTTATTGTTGTCTTCGAAATTTATTTTTTCTTCTTTTTCGGTACCCGTATCCAAGTCAGGCTCTCAGCTATTCAGGTGTAGCCCTGAGAGACACCCCTCCCCCCTTCACACGAACAACTAAATTCATCACTTAATGCCTCAGATATTTGGTTGATTTCCCAAAAATTGATGAAGAATGTAGAAATAAACCCAACTTAACGACGTGAAATATTCAAGCTGAATAGAAAATATTTTTTTTTCGAATATAATAAGCAAAAACGTGTTATTTAAATAGTTACATATATCATCCTTAGATCTTAGATTTATTTTTTATTGGGTCAATTTTGCTTTAATATTCTATTGCAATTACAAAACGGCTTACTATATCCGTCTATATTATCAAATATTTAAAAATATGTCACAAGAACATTTTATAGAGCAATAAATACACTGACAGTCTAAAAGGTTTTTTTTTTTGGTTAATAATCTCGTGTTATTACTTTACGTGTTATTACTCCCCCCCCCCCCCCTCTCCAAAGTCGGTCAAACTGAACGTTTCCCTAATCATTTTTTAAAGGAAAAAAATCCCCGGTATATATATGAAAAAAATTCAACAAGTACTTTAATAAGTTTGTTCTTAAACTTGAACAAGTACGGTTTTATTAACTGTACACCCCCCCCCCCCCCATAAAAAAAAAACAAAAAAAACATGGATTACTTGAAATAATGTAACAGGTCAAATTCTCGACAAACAGTATTTTACTTTAATGGGATTTTTTTTTTTTACATTTAGATAAGTGGGTAAGTGTGATCGAAGATCGCTGAAAGGGTTTCGTTTAATATTCCTTTCAAAACCCTTTATCATTTCTTTAATAAATCCAAGTACATTTCATTTAGCAAAAAAAAAAAAAAAAGAAAAAAAAAAGTCATGTTTTTTATAAAGTAAAAAATTAACGGTCTATTTTTTCGTTTTTTTCGAATTTCTAAACCAGCCCGCTATTATATTCTGTCATAATAATATCTGTCATGTGAATTAAACGCGATATTAAAAAAAAAATAATTTCAAAATAAAACATGTTGTACACCTACAAAATGTTAAAATATGCGAATATTTACATAATCGGATTTTTATCACGATTCAATATGTTTCTCAAACTCATATATTTACTATTCGCTATTACTCCTATTGATACTCGCTTTGTATTATTTTCAAACTTTTGAAAAATTCGTTAAACTTCAAATATGACGTCAGATTTTCTTTTTAATTCTCTAATGACGTGATATTAATCTGCTTTGTGTACATCCACATACTCATACCCCTTGTATTATTGAAAAATCTTTGAAATTTTCCGTTTTATTACCACTATGACGTCAATCATTTTTATTTCATATTAATGCTAGTATTAAAAAATGCTCTGAAGAGCACCAAAAAAGGTAATATGTTTAAGTATGGAAAAGGGTTGGACAAGTGCTTCTAATTGAGCATGAGAAAGGAAAGGGGTTCCTTCTTGGCTGCAGCTCACTGTCAATGCCAACTTTTGAAAAAATCATATTCGCGCTTTTTCATATAAAAGAAATTTGCGGTACTGTAGTAAAACTTTCCAACGTGCTTTATATTGTTATGAATTTTGTATATATCTGTAAATATTCCATTTGTTTAAATTTATTTTATTTTATTATTGTGAAAATTGCAGTATTATTAATGTATTTCCTATTGAGCATCATGTAACTCAATACTAAAGGCCTCAGATGGTTTGCAAGGAAAACAACCTTACACCCTCATCTTTATAATGGAAGTCTATTGAAAAATCGCCAAGGAATGGGTTTATCGCCAAGTTGGCGATGGTTTTGGCGACTTATTTTTGTCGCCAAATTTGGCGATATATCGCCAAATGTCGCCAAGTTGGCGACGGATTTGGCGACTTTTTGTGCAACCACCCCCCCTTATACCTGTACATTGGGATCCTTTCTCGCTTAGGTTCTCTATCGAAAGTTAAAGCACTTTCTGGTAATTTCTAGCATCTGAAGGCTCTGGAAAATTCTACAGTTATCTTTAAAGCCTATATAAGGACCTCCACCAGTTCAGTTCAGTTAGTTGTCTGTCAACTGCGATTGAATTCATACGAGAGGCTTTGCATTGAGAACTGTGTTACTCTGATCGATTTATGATTGATATTATTGATACTATTGATATTATTGATACGTCGTATTGAACGCATTGTTTCTGTGTGAAATTTTGCTGCGCTTTTATTGGATTTGAAGATTACTGAATATATTGTAATTTTCAGAAGATATTTGTGATCGTATTGCACTGTTTATAGTGAATAAAGCCTTTTTATTGTTCTTATATATTGGCATCAGTCCTTTCGAACCCCGAGCTCACAACATTTGTTGTCAGAAGTGGGATTGAATGCCGATCACCAGAGCAGGGTGGAGGGTCAACTGAAAGAATTATTGGAGAAATTAGCTGCGAACCTTGGCGAGTTAAAAGAAGAAATGAAGATGGATATGTCAGCGATGGATGAGAAAATGATGTCCCTCACTCCAACAGTGAGGGACATAATTTTAACTTCGACTCAGCCACTATTATTAAGAAATGTAACACTCCATTAGATTTAGACTTCTTTGAGGCAGTTTATATTCATAAATTTGGTAACTCCCTGGTTAATGATTTTTCAAGTGTACCGTACATCTCACCTTTCTGGGTTGAGTTACTTTGTCATAGTGAATCCTCTACAACCAACCAACCGACTTAATCAGATTGGAGGAGTTTCTCGGTGTGTTGTTGTTTTTCATTTGGGTTTTTAGATTCATTTTCATGTCTTTGGGGGGATACAATAGGGTTTAGGTTTATTTACACTGAGGAAGTGAATCCATGATACTCATGAAACGTGCGTCTGTTTATTACACGATGTTATTGTGTGTCAAACGTTGGTATTTTTAGTATAAGATCGATATACTTGGAAGAATGACACTGAAAATAAAGTTTGGGAACGCCGCTTACCACCATACAGTCTATGTGGCCGATATTTCAGACCCTTTCATACTCGGACTGGACTTTTTAAAAGAGCATGGATTTACACTGGATTTTAAGAATAATGAGTTACGCTCTGCTCAAGAAGATGTCACTATTTTCAAACTTGGAAATGAGTCCGGGTCCATTCAACGGATCACAGCCAAGGCAGATGTTACCATCCCTCCTCGGACCGAAATGATGATACCTGGATTAACTGAGAACGAAAGTAGTTTTCAATGTGGCTTGGTTGGATATCCTGAGAAGATCCCAAAAGGAGTGCTAATAGCATCAGCGCTGGTAGATCTGTCGAGAGATGTGATACCCGTGAGGATGGCGAATGTAAGTGAAAAGTCTAGAATTATCCAGAAGGGTGAAGTGCTTGCTACCTGTGCTCCAGTCACCTGTGTTTGCAAAGACCCGAGCTTGACGTTGTCGGAGCCGCCTACAAGTTTAACACCAAAAATTGGACGAAATGAAAATTTATCTCCTGAACAGAGACATGCCGCAGAAAGACTGTTCCAGGAATTTAAGGATGTGTTTTCTCAAAACGAGAGTGATATTGGTCGCACTTCACTGACACGGCATAGAATTGATATTGCCGGCCATCCACCGATTAAACAGCATTCCAGACGTTTGCCGTTCGCTAAACAAGAAGAGGTGTCTAAGCTCTTACAACAGATGCAGGATAGTGACATCATCGAACCGTCATCAAGTCGTGGGCCTCTCCCATCGTGTTGGTCCGAAAGAAAGATGGCTCCACAAGATTTTGTGTGGATTATCGTAAACTTAACGATATCACGAAGAAGGACAGCTATCCTCTACCAAGAATAGACGACACGCTAGATACTCTTTCAGGACATAAATGGTTTTCCACACTGGATTTGAAGAGTGGATATTGGCAAGTAGAGATCCATCCTGATGACAAAGAGAAGACCGCATTTACTACTGGACAAGGACTTTGGCAATTTAAAGTTATGCCGTTCGGGCTCTGCAATGCACCAGCAACGTTCGAGCGCCTCATGGAGACAGTGTTAAAAGGCCTGACTTTTGAAGCTTGTCTCATCTACCTAGATGACGTCGCACGTTTGAAGAACATCTAGAAAATATTCGAAAAGTGTTAACGAAGCTAAGAGCGGCGAATTTAAAGCTGAACCCTCTGAAATGCAAGTTCTTCCAACGCGAAGTAAATTATTTAGGACACATCATTTCAGCTGAAGGTGTTCGAACAGATCCTGAAAAAGTGTCTGCAGTAAAGAACTGGAAGAGTCCGGAAAACGTCCATCAGTTGCGAAGCTTTCTGGGACTATGCACTTATTACAGAAAGTTTGTACAGGGGTTCTCCAACATCGCAAGACCCTTGCATAGGCTCACTGAAAGCAAGCAGAAGTTTCTATGGACACAAGAATGCGAGAATTCCTTCCAGCAGCTGAAAGAAGCTCTCACATCCTCTCCAGTCCTAACCTATCCACACCCCGACAAACAATTCATTGTGGACACGGATGCTAGTCATGAAAGTGTCGGTGCTGTACTTTCCCAAGACATAGATGGCCAAGAACGAGTCGTAGCATACGGAGCAAATGTTTATCGAAACCAGAGCGGAATTATTGCGTCACTCGTAAGGAGTTATTAGCTATAGTAAAAGCCATAGAACACTTCCATCACTATCTCTATGGCAGGAAATTTCTCCTTCGTACTGATCACGCATCCCTAACATGGCTGATGAATTTTAAGAACCCAGAGGGCCAAGTAGCCAGATGGATACAACGACTCCAGGAATACGACTTTGACATCAGGCATCGTAAAGGCTCATCGCATGGAAATGCTGATGCCTTATCAAGAAGACCGTGTCCCGAAAGTTGTCGCTATTGTTCCAGAGCGGAGAACAAGTATAATCCCGAACATGTCATACGCCAGACGAAGACTTCACTATCAACGCCACCAGATCCCTGGAGTGATGAGAAGATTCGAGAAGATCAAATGGCAGACTCTGACATCAAACCAATCTTGGAGTTATTAGAATCTTCTAGCACGAAGCCCAGTTGGAAAGACATCTCGACTTACAGTCCTACGACGAAGCAATATTGGGCTCTTTGGAACGCCCTCCACGTCAAGAATGGTGTCCTGTTCCGAGAATTCGAATCGGAAGATGGGAAAACATCTCGGTGGCAGTTGGTACTTCCTCGATCTCGAATCCCAGAGGTCCTCGAAGAATTACATGGCAGTCCCACTGGTGGCCATTTTGGAGTCATGAAAACATTACATAGAGTCCGAGAGCGATTCTTCTGGGGAAAAGCGAGAGCTGACGTCGAACAATGGTGCAAATCTTGCGATGCATGTGCAGCTCGGAAAGGACCAAAGAAACGTAGCCGAGGAAGACTACATCTCTACAATGTAGGAGCACCTTTCGAACGCATCGCCCTTGACATCCTAGGCCCTCTGCCAAGAAGTGCTGATGGCAACAAATACCTCCTTGTTGTCATGGACTACTTCACGAAATTGCCTGAAGTTTATGCCATCCCTGATCAAAAAGCTTCTACGGTTGCGGATGCCTTGGTACACCAGTGGATATCAAGGTATGGAGTTCCCCTTCAAATGCATTCTGACCAAGGGAGAAATTTCATATCTGCTGTGATTGAGGGTCTCTGTCAACTTCTCGGAATGGACAAAACTAGGACGACGCCTTTACATCCGCAGTCGGATGGCATGGTTGAGAGATTTAATCGTACCATCCTCAACAATCTCTCACTGCTAGTCTCAAGAAACCAACAAGACTGGGACCAAAAACTTCCCTTGTTTCTTCTCGCCTATCGCAGCGCCGTCCATGAAACAACCGGCTATTCCCCGTCTCAGATGCTTTTCGGTCGTGATCTTCGTCTACCTTGTGATCTGATTTTTGGTCGCCCTCCAGATGCGCCTTCATCGCCAGAGGGATACGTGCAGAATCTCCAGGCACGATTTGAAGACGTCCACAACTTGGCTCGAGAGCGGATCAATATACAGACGGAGAAGATGAAGACCAGGTACGACACGAAAGCCACGGGACATCAATTCAAAGAAGGTGACAAGGTTTGGTTTTATAATCCGACTCGACGTAAAGGACTTTCTCCCAAACTGCAATCGCACTGGGACGGTCCTTATACAGTCCTAAACAGACTGAACGATGTCGTAATTCGGATCCGAAAGTCACTAAGTTCGAAGCCTAGAGTCGTTCATTACGACAGGCTGGCTCCATACTATGGCCATAGTACTTAGTTCATTGATTGTAAATAGTGTAATGTAAATAATGTAAATTAGTATGACCATGGTCTTGTATATAAGTTAATGTAAAAATTTCTTTTGCTTAGCATTATCATTATTAATGTTATTATTATTTAAATACTTGTATGTAATGATGTCTATGCTTTAATTTAATTTAATTTTTTTAAAATAAGTGTATATTTGGTATAATTCAGCATTATGAATGTTTAATCGTTATTTTCCATGTTTGCTTTAAGTGCTTTGAATAGTATCGCATTTGTTGGTAACGGGTTTGCTTACCGATCAAAGGTTGAACTGCCCGGGACGTGCAATCCTTGAGAGGGGGGTTATGAATTTTGTAAATATTTGATTATTTTTAATTTATTTTATTTTATTATTGTGAAAATTGCAGTATTATTAATGTATTTCCTATTGAGCATCATGTAACTCAAAGCTAAAGGCCTCAGGTGCTTTGCAAGGAAAACAACCTTACACCCTCATCTTTATAATGGAAGTCTATGGAAAAATCGCCAAGGGATGGGTTTATCGCCAAGTTGGCGATGGTTTTGGCGACTTATTTTTGTCGCCAAATTTGGCGATATATCGCCAAATGTCGCCAAGTTGGCGACGGATTTGGCGACTTTTTGTGCAACCACCCCCCCTTATACCTGTACATTGGGATCCTTTCTCGCTTAGGTTCTCTATCGAAAGTTAAAGCACTTTCTGGTAATTTCTAGCATCTGAAGGCTCTGGAAAATTCTACAGTTATCTTTAAAGCCTATATAAGGGACCTCCACCAGTTCAGTTCAGTTAGTTGTCTGTCAACTGCGATTGAATTCATACGAGAGGCTTTGCATTGAGAACTGTGTTACTCGGATCGATTTTGCCGTTGATACGTCGTATTGAACGCATTGTTTCTGTGTGAAATTTTGCTGCGCTTTTATTGGATTTGAAGATTACTGAATATCTTGTAATTTTCAGAAGATATTTGTGATCGTATTGCACTGTTTATAGTGAATAAAGCCTTTTTATTGTTCTTATATATTGGCATCAGTCCTTTCGAACCCCGAGCTCACAACAATATGGCAACTGCACTGTTCTACTGTTGTACTGTGCGTGCGTCAGCAATGCAACTTTGTACAGTGCACTGTGTACCATTATTGATCTACAGACTATACTACACTGTACACTCCTATTATACTTTTGAGCCTCAGTGCACATCCGCACTGTTTCTTTGTACTTCCATATTAAAGGTATATGCGCCTAATGTTCGTTTATAACTTACATATGCATTGCTGTACTGCATATTGCATTGTGGAGCCACAGCCACTTGCATATAATTTCAATCAATGAATGCATTATACTGTAATGCGTGCATATGTGAAATTGTTCCTGTTCAGAATACTGCAACACTCTGCACTGCAATACAAATCAATTTTCTGTGCTGTTCTACACTGCAGGCATGCTTGGTAGCACTGCATGAGTGTGATACGCTGCAGGAACTAAGGTTTTTGGTACTATGTCGCCTTACATTCATGTCTAATCAAGCTGCGTATTTACTGGCTACGTCTTTAAACTATACATTTTTTATCGTAACTGTGAGTGATTTCATTTATATGGAAAAAGCGCGAATATGATTTTTTCAAAAGTTGGCATTGACAGTGAGCTGCAGCCAAGAAGGAACCCCTTTCCTTTCTCATGCTCAATTAGAAGCACTTGTCCAACCCTTTTTCATACTTAAACATATTAACCTTTTTTGGTGCTCTTCAGGGCATTTTTTAATACTAGTCATTTAAATTTTTTGATAAAAACTAAAGATTTTTTAATATCTTGAAAAGCAAAAAATTTTGCTATTGTCAAAATTTTATTGTTACATTGTTTTTACAACACTCGCCAAATCGTTGACTGTTCATCGCCATTGTAGCATTTTTTCATGTCTACCTGCTCTCTCAAATTCAGGGGACCGTCACATCAATAATTAAATGGTGGTTTTCCATAGCTATTACCTCATAAAGAAATTGGATTCTATAATTGTCTCGGTCGTATTCATGGACTGTTTCTGCTGCACTGAAGTCGCCTGCTATTGGCTGAGTTGTTCTTTCAGTGGTATCTTTCCTTACTACTCTTCTTAGTCTTTCTTAAAATCACTGAATGGGACCGAATACTAGGTTCTGATAATTATACTAACGATCAGTTCAGCGATGATGATATAAAAATTTAGTTTTGATTTTGCATCGTTATTCGGTGCATGAGACTGTTATTTAAGAAAGTTATGCCACGAAATATATTTTTTTTTATGTATATAACACAATATTCATTGTTAGCTCACTGTATTCAAATTCGTACCAAAAGTTGAATGTACCAACACCACCAAACAATTGTTTCACTTTGTTTAAAGGCAGTTCCTGAAATCAAAATTGGGCCTTTACAGGTGCTAGCTGCAATAAATCCCCAAACAAAATAATGTTTTTGCCACCAAACCAGTAATCTCGCTTGTTTTTACAACATTCGCCAAATCGTTAGCTGATCATCGCTAAAGTACATTCGAAATCATACTGCACTCATCGACAATTACTAAAAATGAATTAAAAATTGTGCCTGAAAGTACACAGTTTGGATTTGAGAACAGCTTTAAAAAACCTTTTTTTTTATAATACTTATTAGCAATATTAAAAAATAAAAATTAGTAGGGGTTTTTAAAAAAAATAATAATAATAAAACATAACTAACCAGTTTCCCCAAACTTACTTTTGGTCTTCTTATTAAATAATGTGGTAATCTTGGGTTGTATTTTGATTCGTTTCATATTTTCGCATCATGTGTACACAATTCAAAATTTGGTAGTCTGAGACAATGTCAAACAGTCTTTGTTCTCAGACGGATTTTATTTTTTTCCCCTAAATTACTGAGCGAAATATCCCTAGATTTCCTAGATATATTGTAACATATGACAAGTCCAAAAAGGCGGGATGTGATGTGGAATTACATATATTTTTCTTAAATTAATCATTTTCTCTAATTTTCAGTTTAAACTAACGTTTAATTACTTATTTATTTTATCCTAACTTTTATTGCAGTTCTCGCCGTAATTTTCCACCATTAAAAGAAAATATATTTAAACATATGCCCTTTAACAGTAAAACTGCTCTCACATAGATATAATTCATTTAAATTATTTTTTCACCCTCATCACTAAATAATATCCAACCAAAAAAAAAAAAAAAAAAAAAAAAAAAAGAAAAGAAAAGAGATAGACTTTGTATTCGGTCTGCATTTTATTCTCATTCCGTTCAACGTTCATTAGAAATGTCTTTGTCTGCTTAATATTTGAGTTTAGCTTTCTCAGTAAATCACAAACACAGCTAGATTCTCAAAACCACATTCTCAAAACAAAAACTCTCAAAGTACATTTGGCGTTCAAATTCTCGTTCGCTCATTTTTCAAGACTGATATTCTGGTTGCCCTGTCGTGTAATTAAAAAATATCTCATAATTGACTAAATATTAACTGATAATTTTACATCATTCATTTCATATGCTCTTTCGCCAATTCCGTCTTATCTGAAATTATCAGCCCTGTAATTAATAATGCATTTTAAAAGTTTCGTAGACCTACTTTAAATTACCTATATTAAGATTCAGCCAAAACCTCTAATATATGGACAGAATTTCCTACTTTCAGGGAATTCTTTTTCTTAACATAATTTGAATATAATTACTATATAGCTATTTAAGGCTAATTCTCAAAGCTAAATCGGCTACTTTCTGACACAATCCTGAATTAATTTTTGTTCGTCAACGCGTAAAATGTACAGATGTTTTTATTAAGAAACTATGCAGTTGAATGGCATTTTTCATCATTCGATAAAGGGAAAAAATATTTAGAAAATACTGTCAAAGTTGGCATTTTGGGATGGATTGCTAAACCAAATTTCTATCAAGAGCCGAGAAATGCCGTCATGAGACAACAAGCGCTTATCATTCAATATGAAATACATTTATCAAAATATTGCTATTTGATTTGAATTACTTTCAAGAGTTGAGCCTACCAAATGCATGCTTTTATGTCTGAAAATGTCAGAAAGTTTCATGTGGTTAGGCGGTGGAAAATATTTTTGGGAAAACCTCAAATCCTTCACCGTCTGAGTGTTTTCCTGCATTTTCATAAGTATGCTTTTAAATCCCAGAATATATAAATTTTTTTATCACAGTTTGATGCTATAATATATTTTATTTCTCCTCATTCTACATACGGTTCAAAACAGAATTCTGTTGAAAATATTTTGGTCTACAGCCATTTTAACATGATTTCTAGAAGCGAATAAACACGGGCCTAACGGTCGGCTGTTCTCAAATCCAAACTGCATATTAGTGACACATTTCTGAAACATACTGGCTACTTACTGACACATTTCTGACAATCATACGCTGTACAGAATTGTATAGGTGATATAAAACTGGAGAGTTCACTATAAACTTTTAACTGGAATGATGTTCTATTAGGTTATTTCAAGGTAAATATTAATTAAGGCTGTTCTCGAATCCAAACTGGCTAACTTTTTGACGCATTTCTGAATTTAACTTTATTTGGCAACACTTAAAACTGGCAGGTATTCTTATTAAGAAACTAGAAAATCGAATAGGTTTTCCATTTTTCAATAAAGAAAAATGATGTTTTAAAAATACTGTCAAAGTTTGCATTTTGAATCGATTTGCCTGACACGATAGTACAACAAGAACGAAAAATCATGCGTCAAGCATAGATTATGTAGCACTTTCCAACGCTTCCAAAATAATTTTACAAATCATACCGTTTAATAAGCTAAAAGATAACATCTAAGTAAACATTTTGGAAAACGCATAACATATTTAAAATTATAATTTCAGGAATTTCCAACATATACAATATTCGGAAAAATATCCGAATACTTTTATTCAGCCCTGTATAGGATCTATAGGTTTGTATATATACTACATAGAATGCTAAATTTTAGTTCAGTTAGGAAACGCGTAGCCCAGTTTAAAATTCTCCATCTGGAGTTTGTCAATAAACGGAAATGTGTTCGCGAACTTTTGTGCTTCCCTGTATATGATCTACATAATTTATACACACCACGTAATAAACAAAAAGTGAGTTAAATTTAAAATCGCGTTCAGTAACTTAAAATGCACTTCCAGGAATTATTGTTAACAGGCAGTAGAGAATTCTTTTGTGTGTCCCTGTAAATGAACGATGACTGCTATGTACACAATATTCTGTAGTAAGCCTCTTGTAATGCACATTAGTGATATATATAAATTTCAGTGCGTTTAAAATAGTGAAACATTACTTAAATAAACCGCAGACGATTTTTCTCCATAGACGTAATGTAACGGAATTCTTTTGACTGTCCCTGTAAAGTAACTAAAAGAGCTATGCACACCCTATTCCATATTAAGCTTCTTCTAATGCACCTTAGTGATATATATAAATTTCAATGCGTTTAAATTAGTGAAACATTATTTAAATAAACCGCAAATGATTTTTCCCCATAGAACGCAATATAACGGAATTCTTTTGAGTGTCCCTGTAAAATAACTATAAGTGCTACACACTTCCGTTGAAATAGGGAACATGCTATAGATGGCGACAATAGCATATAAAAATTGCAGAGCAATCCGAGTATATTTACGGGAGTTAGAGCACGGACAGACGGCAGACGGCAGACGGCAGACGGCCATACGGCCAGACGGCCATACGGCCAGACAAACCGAAGTCATAAGCACTTTTCAACTAGGTTGGAAAGTGCTAAAAAAGGTCGTCATAAGCAGCAATCGGCTCATAATTCAAGACGTAATACCTTAATCGAAAAATGAAAAACGGTAAGCTATTTCAAATCATTTGAATGGTCATGCCTGCGCTTTTACCTATAAAAAAGGGTCCATGAATGATAAGTAAAGAAGAGAAGGGTAAAAATAAAGAAGGAAAAAAATCTTAAAATACTAATTTAATTTTATTGTAGTTTATGTTATTTTCAGAAATACTTGCCATTGTTATGGCTAATACTTAAAAGTTGTAGAAAAGCGGTCATGGGATGTTTTGTGTTTTTAGCAGTTCTTTTCATCAGCATTCAAAGAATGTTGTTATGAATATTAAAGTGACAGGAAAAAATACAGTGGACTCTCTCTATTCTGAACACTCATGGGACCGACCAAAAATGTTCAGATTATGGGGGTGTTCATTATAGAGGGAGATTGGGAAATGCATTACTACTACTATTATGTATTGAGTTTATAGACTGTATACAATACTTAGCCTGGTTAACCATGCAAGTTACCGAGATGGGGGTGCTGAATTTAGAAACTATTAAAAAAGTTATATTAAACAATTTTTACAAAACATACAATTACATACATACAATACATTACTTTAAAACATAATCGGTACATTACTTAAAAAAGTGAGCAATATTAGTTTGTATTTGCATTGTGTATGCTCGTGCAGTGTACATGTTATCTAGTTGTTTAAGAAGTGGAAAGGCTTCCGGGTGATGTTCAGCCGCATAGTTCGACAGGTCTTGAATCCCTTGGCCATATTGCTTGAAGGTAATCGTACTTCTTGTTTCATCGGTCTCTTCTGGTTCTGCTTCGTCTTCACTACCCTCTTCCTCTTCAACGATGTTGTCGCAAACAGGAACGATTCCGTCGGCTTCGAGATGAGCTCCGGGTTAAATTTCAGTATGAAGCTCCTGAAGAATTGACCCCAAGTCACTCACAGCTGTTGCTTCTTAATCCTCTGTCCGTGATTGCTCATTCTCACACAGGAATCCAGCTTTGTAGAAGCATTTTTGGATGGTGTAGGGGGTTACTTCACTCCAAGCCATTGATATCCAATGGACAGCATCCATGAGATTGACCTTCTTTTTTAGTTCGGTTGCTGAATTTGCCTCCTCCATCACCACGGACATTTTCTTCAAAAAATGAATTCGGTAGTGAGCTTTAAAGGTCTTGATTACTCCTTGATCCAATGGATGGATTATAGAAGTACAGTTCGGTGGCAGGAACTTCAGGCTGACATTGCTCATCTGCACATTTGTATGTGATCTGGCATTATCCACAAAAATAATTTTTCTTCCATCTCTCTTCATCAGCTCGTTAATGCCCTCCAACCATTGTGAGAAAATTGTGAATGTCATCCAGGCTTTCCGATTTGATTTATAGTGCACAGGCAATGATGCTATCTTCACATTTTTGAAGCATTGTGGTTTTTCAATTTTTCCGATCACAAGTGGTTTGAGCTTCTCGCCCGTAAAACTGGCACAGAGCATGACGGTAAGTCTTTCTTCTGACATTTTTCCGCCCACGCATTTCTCGCTTCTTTCTGCTAGGGTTTTATTTGGAAGAGCTCTGAAAAACAGGCCGGTTTCGTCGGCATTGAAAATGTCAGCGGCATCAAAATCCTCCGTTATATCCGGAAGCTTTCTTTTCCATTTCTCCACAGTGTCGATATTTATGTCTACAGCTTCGCCATTGAATATTTTGAATTCGATGTTATGCCGACTTTTGAAGCGAGTCAGCCATCCTTCTGATGCCTTGAATTCCATGATTTTTTCATTTTCCGCAATATCCAGAGCAATCTGCTTTAACAGGGACATGAAGATTCTTTATTCTCATTTAGCAAAAAAACTTCCAGATTTGATTGTTTATATTCTCGTTTCCAGTTTTCTTTTCGAAAATTCTACACTTTGAGGAAGATTTATTTGCTTCAAAAGCGGCTATAATTTCTTTCTCTTTCTTGTGATGGCGTTGACTTGACCTACTGAATTTCCACATTCAGATGCAATTTTCCTTTGACTTACTTTCGATTTTAATGTTTGTACAACTTCGTATTTTTCCTGAAGCTTCAGTTCTTTCTTTTTTTTTTGTTTTTTTGTTTTCCTACCTATTTCTGACATATCTGCGTAAGTGTTGTGCTTCTTTCCTTGCAACGATAGTGAAATGGCGAAAAAAATTTACCTTTGCGAGCAAAAAGGAAGAAAGAAACAGAAGCAATAATGCTGCCCACCAGGTGTGCAGAAAATAAACCATAATCCTTTTTTGACCACTCCTTCTAACACCTGTTGTCTCTTACTTGTCATTGGGGAGGGTGTGCATTTCTGTTGCGCAATCTTTCTATTTTTATCTCAGCTCGGAAGAGGGGGAATCACGTGACAGGTTTTTTACATTATTTTTTCTTGTATCTCTTTGCATAAAAATTGATTGTTTTGATCATTTCATTTCATTTGATTAGCATGATTTACTTTTGCTAAAATGGCAACAATTTCATATTTGCACTGTTTTGTTTATTGAAAATATAAGAATGTTCTAGTTAGTTGAGAACACGTACGGTAAAAACAAAAATATTTTTTCGATTTCTTTTTTTTTTAACAAATGTTTTGTTTGTTTTGTTAACTGAAGATTTTATCTGAATTATTCAAACAAATTTCAGCATCCGGTAATTCTTAAAATCTAGAAAAGATTTTGTCTGTTTATTTTTAAATTGAGTTCATTGAACTCTTTTATTCTTCTCCAACAATTTTTCCGAATTTCCATGATGCGGAAATTCCCCACATTCCGAATACAAACACACGTTCAGTTTACAGAGAGGCGGGTTAGAATGGGGATCAAAAGTCGCGTTCATAATAGTGGGGTGTTCAGATTAGAGGGTATTCAGAATACAGAGAGTTCATCTTTTGTCAAGTCTATGGAGTTTCGCCGGGACCATCATAAAGTGTTCATAATACCGGGGTGTTCAGATTAGAGAGTGTTCAGATAGAGAGAGTCCACTGTAATTTCTTTTGTGGTGTTCATTTCTTTCTTCAAAGATCTAGCAGAGTAAACTGGGACTGCTAAAACATTTCTTTCATACGCAAACTTTCCTTCTTTGTTTTCAAAACAACCGTAATCGTTAATAACAGTCTGAAATTTTTCACAGACAAATAGATGCCTGTAAGCACCTTTTTTCGGTTGAAGATCCAAATCGAAAGATGTTTCGAGTGTGATATAAGGGTCGTCAAATATCAAATCCTCCCACAAACACTTTGTTTAGAACAAAAATATTTTCACTTACGCTTTTCGAGCATTGTATGATAGACATTTCTTAACTGACAGCATCAGTTCTAAAAGTGTGGTACTCAGAATGTTGGGGGGGGGGGGGCGACGCTACGCCTATGGCCCGGGCTGATAAAAATAAATAAATTGACCAGGACAGGCCGATAAAAAAATAAACGGACCAACAGGGCCAATAAAAAAACTTAAGCGAGCAGACATACCCGATGTAACAAATTTGTAAGGCTCGGACAAAAGTGCTAAAATATGAACAATTTTCAACGGACCTTACTGAGATGAAAATAAGTTGTAAATGTTCTGCAAGAGCCGTTGCTCATGATAAGTACAGAAATTTAAAATGTTCAACATAGAGATCTGCATCGGACTGTTAAATGATGTCTGAGTTCGAGTCAAATTTTTTCACCAGGTTCGGGCAGGGCTCAGGCTTACATTTTCTTCTACATGTTCGAGCCGAGACAGGACTTAATTGTTTCCAAGAAAATCATTTTTCCTTTTTGTAAAAATAATAGCAATAATTCAATTTGTTAACGGAATCTTTGGAAATATGATTTAATAAGTTACAGAAAAATATTTTTAAAAATCTATTTTTTTTTTCTTTTTTTTTTTTTTTAATATAATTAGTTTCAAATATATGATGTTTTATACCAACTTTTTTCTTTTATTCTAACTTACATTATTTTTTAAAGAGTTTATATTTGAATGTTATAGTCTAACAAGTTAAGTGATCAATGTTGCCATTCTGTCTAAATTGACATACTATATTCTGTCGATATATTCTGCCTGTCTATATTGAATCAATGTTGCTATTCTGTATTTTGTTACTTGCGGAGATATAGTTTGAAATATACGGTAAAATTTTTGCATAAATATGTATGCAGTATTCTTCAAAAAAAAAAAAAAAATCCTTAATTGTATGTTTAAAAAAAATGTTTTTTTTTTTTTTTTTTTTTGAGAAATTGGTTAGGTTAAGGTTGGGCCGTGAACTGCAAAAATATAAACAGGCCGTGACGAACTTTTAGTTTTCACAGCGGGTCGTGCCAGGCCAAGAGAGTTTTCGTTCGGCCGGGTCGGGCAGCTAATATCCGAACCCTATAGCTTACAGCCACGTTGGCGAGCGCCAAATGATTTGGCGAGAACAGCGGTATTTCGCGCATGCGCATAAGCTAGCCAAGCTGTTCAGTGCTTACGCGGCTACGCTTATGCAAAGCAATGGCGGACGGTGCAGTGTTTTGCTACGAGAAACTAGAGATGAAAATAAATAAGAAAAAAAAACCTAGCTCTACCACAAATCAAGCATATACACGGTGAAAATACAGGTATGTGAAATAATTTCAGTGTTCTGTATATTAACGTAATATCCTTTATATCCTTTAAATATTGACAAATTTTCAAGATAAGACAGACATGAGGAAGCTCATTAGAATGTCGATGTTGATACATAGTTGAGACTTTAATCTTGTGAAAATTAAATTAATGTCGCACCAATTAACACTGTCTGTAAGATACAGTTACTTTCATTATTGGTTGTGAAAGCGTCTTTGAAGACGCCAATTTGGTTATGTATATTTTTTTAGTTTTTGTGATGAAAGGCAAAAAAAAAAAAAAAAAAAAATCTTCATAATTTCTACATTCCCCCAAAATATCGCTTTTTTTAAATAGAGTTTCCCTTACTACTCACCCAATAATAGTTTAACAATTATTAACACGACATTTTGACATTAATTAATGTGTCTTATCTTGAAAAAAAAAATGTTTATAGAGATAATAATAATACAACACTGAAATTATTTCACATTGTGGTTAAATGACAGTTTGTATGCAAGAATGTATGAGTAATGAGTGAATGAACAACCATTAACACAGAAAAGTTAGGTAAACATAAACTATTGGTAAATAGTAACATGAATAAAGAGTAACCTAATGTTTCAATGCAATTAATTTATGTAACTGTAAATGTAAATAAATGTATCACTCTGCATAAACATGTACAAGTCTTAACAGCATAATCACATTTTCCCCCCCTATCTTGGAAAAATAAATACAGTAAAGTTTTACCACTGTTTATATTATATTTATTTATATTAGTAACATCCTTCCCCCCCCCTCTTTATTTTTAAGTGGGAGTCAAACCATTTAGAATATAAATTTAGGCTTAAAAATTCTATCATAAATTGCAATGAGAGTTTTATTGAAAGTTGAATATTCATTTAATGTTTTCAACTTGTCAGTTTATATTAGTATGGAGACTTTTTAAGTGTATTTCTGGAAATGTGGAGTTTGATTTGAATTTGGAGACCTTTTTAAATGGAAGAATTGCACTTTAACTACATAATAGAAAGTTGTGACCATAACATTTTCTCATATTGCTGCTTTTGTTGATAGTGGCATGGTTTAGCCCTAAATTTTAAAAAATATATATATGTATAAAAATAATATGAATTATTTAGTAATAAGACTTTTTGGTACTTTTGTTTTATGGCGTCCCTCAAAGATAAATCACCAAGCGACCAAGATTTATCGCCAAAGTATAAAGCATGTGTGACATAATAATATATGATCAATATAGCATTTTGTGACACATACAGGGGTCGATCCAGGAAAAATTTGGGTCTATTTAGGGCCCTTTCACAAAAATCTATTAAATAAAATGGACCCCTTCACAAAAATATATTTGATAAAATGGACCCCTTCACAAAATTCTATTCCATAAAAACTTACTATTTATTATTTTGTGATGTTTTAAAATGTGTAATTTGTAAACGAACAATATCACCAGAGAGGAAAACTTCAGCAAAAGGTATTAAAAAAGTTTGCTTATAAATGCTTGGTTTGAATTTGATTAACTAGATTTCATCTTTTGTTACAAAATGTTTTTTTTCACAAAAATAACCTTTACATTTCACAAAATGGGCCCCAAGATAAAAAACATGCATCGACCCCTGATATATGGCCAAGTTATAGTCATGTGATGTGTATATGTTATATATATATATATATATATATATATATATATATATATATATATATATATATATATATATATTAATTATGTGACATGTGTATAAGTGACATAAGATGTATAATATGTATAATGATCGTCGTTCAGGAGATGACGTCTGTCAATTATTCAGGACGTAGTAGCGCATGAATCCATTAGCTCTCGAACGGTCAAACTGTTATCGCGGTAAATTGTAGTTTACCATATTTAAAGCTCTGTCGCTTTTTTTTTTCTTTGGTAGCGCAGCGTTTTTTCTAATTATTATGTTGTTCTAATCTTTATGAATTCTTTAGTTCCTAAAATTTAGTTTATTTCAGTTTTGTTAAAATACCATTTTTTTTGTAAATTAACTTCATAGATAAAATAAATAATAAAAAAAGCTTCAGAATATCAATGATAAAAGTATGCACATTCTTTGCCTAACAGACCCTGTAATATTATAAATTTTTATATCTCAAATTTCAACGTAAGAGTGGGGGAAGTATATAAAAGATTTGGGATATCAATATTATTACTATTTTTTTAAAAAGAATAACAATGTAAGCAAATTATGACATACATTGTAAGAGAAATATGAAGTATTATCTAGATTCATATTTTTAAATTATGAGATTCATTAAGTTTCTATATTGTCGGAGTAATTTTTTTTGTAGTGGATTGGGTTGAATATATATTTGTTTCAGGTTAACCCGACATTTCAAAAAAAAAAAAAAAAAAAATTCAGAATATTTTTTTTTTCAAATTCAAAACTATATAGTATTTGAATATAAATGAGTATTTATTTGTTATTTTTTTTAAATAAATGATAAAACTGATATTGGGAATATAATTGTTGACTATTATTCTATAGTCAGGTTAGAAAAAGGGAATAATTTTCTTTTAATTTGGATTTTGGGTTGGGTCAATGAACTTTTTTCTGGGTTTCGATTGACTTCAAATAGAATATTCAGATAATCCAACCTGTGTATATATATATTTTTATTTACACGGGATATTTTTTTTTCATTATGTCAGCACAATTTTATATTAAATAACTATATATTTACTCAGTAATCTTTTTCTTTCCTTTTTTTCCCGTTTCTTTCGTATCAAAAGTAGATGGCTTGAAAAATACATGATTTTTTTTTTTAAAGTTTAAATTGTATTTTTTTTTAAGTAAAAATAGTTTAGAAAGAAAAAAAAACACTCTTTTTTACGCATGCAATGTTTATCTTGAAAAAAGCATGTCTAATTTCATAACTGCAATTCACGTTATTTTTTTTCAAACTTTTCCATTATAATACACTATTTGGCATGACCACCGAATTCAGTTATGGAAAATTGACTTTTTTTTAAGTGCGAGTCCGTGAATTTATTTTAAAATATTTAATTTATGATCTATTTCTTTTTTAAGATCATAATTTAATAAACTAAATTATTAAAGAGTATACATATTTTTAATTATACTCTTAATTTTTTGCACTCTTTTTTATTTATATTATCTAATGTTTAATATTTAAAATATTTTGGGTACTTTTCAGTTAGCTGGGTGCCAGTGATATATGTGTGTGTATTATATATGCATATATATATATATATATATATATATATATATATATATATATATATATATATATGTGTGTGTGTGTGTGTGTGTGTTTTGATGTTCATAACTACTCGTTTTATTTTTATATTTTCCATATCTTCTGCCTGCCAATTCGCCATTTCTATTTTACTCAAAAAGTAATTAAAAAAATGTATAGTTTTTTTTAATGCTAAGCAATTTTGACAAATGAAAACTTAACAAATAATCGTAATGACAAGCACACGAAATAGTTGAGTTAATTTACAAAATAAAAGCCAATCTAAATAAAAAATATAGAAAACATTCTTTTACTATTTATTCATCTCCATGTAGATATAAAAAAATAAGTTAGATTTATTGATTAGAAATTTTTTTTCAAAACTTTATTACAGGAATTTACAGTCTCAGAAAATTTATTACAAAAACAGTAGTATATTTTGCTTACTGCCATAACTTTGCCTTTCCTTCTAACAAGGCAGGTCAGAATATTTTTTAAAAAATACTACTCATGTATCATAAAGGATCAGTCAAATTTAGCTGCAAAATCCCAGTAGAATATCGGTAAAAAAATAAAATACTTTCAAGTATTTGGCGTAAAAAGATGCGATATGGCAAGAAACACTTTTTCCTCACCAAATGCAAGCGATTTTAATGCATTTGAAAATTCCTGTTTAAATGTGTAGTACTTTATGAATTTAAACTAAAACAATTAAATAGTTTATTATTTTTTTCATAAGTTTGTATAATATATGTACAAGTTGCGTATTTCTGAAATTATTTAATTTTACACCGTTTTGCTGGCTGGATAGGTTTTACGTGTATTTTAACAATAACTACCCAATTAAGAATGCTCTCATTATGTATTACAGTATTTAGTAAGTTGTTATGTTATGGCAACAATACTTTTCTCTTGTTGTCAGGGGCGTGCCGAAGGCTGTTTTAGTGAGGGGGTGTGAACTGAATTTTGCCGAGTACGGGATCGAGGGTGAGAAAGGCTTTGTGATAGTCCCCCCCCAGCAACGGAGTCAACTGTTCTACAATGCTGTGAGTTAAAAAAAAGTCCTAAGTGCTCACATGCATTCTGCCTAACCACAGTCAAAATTAAATGCTGTTATTCAGTATGTGTAAAAAACTGTTTATTCTTTTACTATATAAGTAGAGTTGAGATTCCTGTTATTAATTAGGATTCTGCTTACGATTTAAAAGGAAATGCGTATGGAAGTACCGTACATTAACCAGTTCTCAAAAGTAACAATTTAAGAACGTTGAAGTACTTCGGAAGTTATGTTTCTATAAATAAAATCACATGCTGTTGTGTTATGTAAATGTATACATTTTAAAATACATAAAAAAGACAAATCTTGCTTGTTAAAAATAAGATATATATTAGTATAAGAGGCTAAAAATTATCCTTCTCTACATTTTTAAATTACCACCCACCTATCCTTCAGAATAGCCTATTTTCCCGCTAAATTGTCTAAATCCAACATGTCAGTTATGTCTGCTTCACAGGTTAATAGGATCAGTTCATCCAGTTGCTCTTCCGACATGGTGGTACGCAAGTACCTTTCACCAAAGTCTCAAATTCTCAGAAAAGCGATACTCTCTATCTTAGCCCTGGACATCGTCCAACAGCCTACACTGGAGTAGGCCATGATCACTCATCCTCCCTCCTACACAATCTTCCGTTCTGTGTGAGTTCTTTTTTTTTTTTCCCTTTAAAGACAGACAACAGAGAATTGAAATGAAACTGACGACGGGGGAGGGAACTTTTTTGCAGGAAGTGTTCTTAACTTTCCGATTATTCTAAATTTTACCAACTCTTATATATAAGTGTGTGTGTGTGTGGGGGGGGTGTTACACCCCCCCCCCCACACACACACACACTTATTGTCTCCGATACTAACAATATCGAAGTCAAATTGACAGTGCTCAGAATTGGACATTAACTTTTAGTTAAAATTTTTTTTTAATTTTGTTCTAAACTACTGAAGATGATCGTTATTTTTCTTTATATATACATATAAACGTATATGGCAAAACCGTAGTTATAAAAGTGTATTTATTTAAGTTAAACTTACTCAGTATGATGCATAGAGAAAGTTCTTCATAAAAGAGTATATATCATAAAAGTGTTTTTTTTTTTTCATTGTATCGCCAATCAGCAATATCGCCAAAAACACGAAATTTTCATAATTTTTTACGGACATAAGACTAAAAGAGATAACAAGATTTCCTGAACTTGAACTTCAGACCTTTTTGAAATTTTTGTTTATCTTTATTTACAAAATACATATTTTACAATCCTATAAATTTTGTAAAAAAGTTCAAAATTGCAATTTCCAAACAAAAAAAGTTTTTTTTAAATATAAATGTTTTGCAACTGGATTTCATAAATATATTTTATATATAGGTTACCACATATAAAGAATTAAAAAAAAAATCAATGGTGCAACAAGACACTGTTTGTTAAAACGAACCAACTTTTTATTAAGGCTGTTTTGAGAAATCCAAACGGCTTACTTTCTGACACATTTTTTAATTCAATTTATTTCGCAAACACATGAAATTGGCAGGTGTGCTTATTCAAGAAACTATGTAATCGAATTATGTTTTTCCTCTTTTGGTAAAGGCAAAAGATCTTTCAGAAAACACTGCCAAAGTTGGTGTTTTGGACCAAAATTTCGACAATGCAGCACAAGAAAGGAGAAAAACATGTCACATGACACAAATCGCTTATAACTCGATAAGTAATCTATTTAGCAAAGAATGGAAAGCTCATTACAATTTTGAATCGCTTCAATAGTCCGGCTTGCTAATTTTTATGCCTTTGCATTTAAAAATGTGTCAGAGTGTTTTGCATTGTCGAGCTGGTCATTTCAGAACCACCAAAAAATTTTGCAGAATGACTTAAAAGCTAAAAATAATTATTGTTTTTTAAAATGTTTCAACAACATGTTTTCCCATTGCCCCATTTTTCATCGTAAAACTATCAGTGGTTAGAGAAAAGAAATTTTGTGTGTGTAGCGAACTACAACTAGTTTATTAAAAAGAATAGTTAACTACAACTAACTTACATGTTTTAAAAGTATAAATTACAAACTACTTCAATACTTTCAGATTTTAGACTCTATCTACACTAAAAATTTAAGACATGGGCTGAGTAGTAAAGGTTTCCCTGGATTAGTATGTGATTAATTGATCTTTTGCGATATTGCCTCACTAACCAAAACACATGAGGCATTCAATGAGAAAAACTACAATAGATCCACCGAAAACTTCCTTTAAACCCAATATACGCAAACAAAAAATATAATAAAGTACTATGATACTGTTTTTGATGTATTATTGTTAGAAAGTACATATATCTGCTTGAAACTTTTAAAATAAAACTATCTGAGTTTCGTGAACTTTCATTAAATGGCAATCAAGAATCATTTAAACTTAAAATGCAATAGTCTGAATGAGATAAATTCAAGGGCATAAAAAAATTATGAAAGATAACTTGGTAATGGCGCTATTAAATTTGTTTTTAAATAATATATACTACTAAAAAATATCATTGGAATTTTCTCTTTTTATAACATTATCTTCTTTTGCCCTTCTTTTAGTCCTGTGATATAGGTAAAAAGTCAGAACTTTTATGTTATAGCAGCCACTAGAATTACGATTATGCCAAGGTTGCAGTTATGATTTCGCCAAGAACATCGCAAACCTTATATATGCATATATATACTCCAAACACTCATACATGTGCCATATACATCATTATTTACATCTTATATGACATATATAATCTTATACACATGTCATATATATATATACTGCAGTAAGTAGTAGTGTTGCATTATATTAGTAGGTGCTTGTTGAAGCTAATGTTGAATTTCTAAACCTAAATATATATTTTTAATGATTTGACTTCCAATTAAAAATAAAAGGGGGGGAAGCAACATTACTATAAAAAAAAAAACATACAAAAACAGTGGTTAAACTTTACTTATTTTTCAGGATTAGGGGAAAAAAGCGATTATGCTGTTGATAAGACTGTTATACATGTTTATGTATAATGATACGTTTATTTACATTACTTACAAACATTATACATATTAAATACATCTTATACACATGTCACATAATATATATATGTTGTATATATATATATATATATATATATATATATACATACCACATATACACATCACATGACTATAACTTGGCCATATATGTCACAAAATGTTATATTGATCATATATTATTAAGTCACACATGCTTTATAATTTGGCAATAAATCTTGGTCGCTTGGTGATTTATCTTTGAGGAACGCCATAAGACAAAAGTACCAAAAAAGTCTTATTACTAAATAATTCATATTATTTTTATACATAAATATATTTTTTTAAATTCAGGGCTAAACCATGCCACTATCAACAAAAGCAGCAATATGAGAAAATGTTATGGTCACAACTTTCTATTATGTAGGTAAAGTGCAATTCTTCCACTTAAAAAGTCTCCAAATTCAAATCAAACTCCACATTTCCAGAAATACACTTAAAAAGTCTCCATACTAATATAAACTGACAAGTTGAAAACATTAAATGAATATTCAACTTTCAATAAAACCCTCATTGCAATTTATGACAGAATTTTTAAGCCTAAATTTATATTCTAAATGGTTTGACTCCCACTTAAAAATAAAGAGGGGGGGGGAGGATGTTACTAATATAAATAAATATAATATAAACAATGGTTAAACTTTACTGTATTTATTTTTCCAAGATAGGGGGGAAAAATGTGATTATGCTGTTAAGACTTGTACATGTTTATGCATAGTGATACATTTATTTATATTTACAGTTACAGAAATTAATTGCATTGAAACATTAGGTTACTCTTTATTCATGTTACTATTTACCAATAGTTTATGTTTACCTAACTTTTCTGTGTTAATGGTTGTTCATTCACTCAATACTCATACATTCTTGCATACAAACTGTCATTTAACCACAATGTGAAATAATTTCAGTGTTGTATTATTATTATCTCTATAAACATTTTTTTTTTCAAGATAAGACACATTTATTTATGTCAAAATGTCGTGTTAATAATTGTTAAACTATTACTGGGTGAGTAGTAAGGGAAACTCTATTTAAAAAAAGCGATATTTTTGGGGAATGTAGAAATTATGAAGATTTTTGTTTGTTTTTTGCCTTTCATCACAAAAACTAAAAAAATATACATAACCAAATTGGCGTCTTCAAAGACGCTTTCGCAACCAAAAATGAAAGTAACTGTATCTTACAGATAGTGTTAATTGGTGCGACATTAATTTAATTTTCACAAGATTAAAGTCTCAACTATGTATCAACATCGACATTCTAATGAGCTTCCTCATGTCTGTCTTATCTTGAAAATTTGTCAATATTTAAAGGATATTACGTTAATATACAGAACACTGAAATTATTTCACATACCTGTATTTTCACCGTGTATATGCTTGATTTGTGGTAGAGCTAGGTTTTTTTTTTCTTATTTATTTTCATCTCTAGTTTCTCATAGCAAAACACTGCACCGTCCGCCATTGCTTTGCATAAGCGTAGCCGCGTAAGCACTGAACAGCTTGGCTAGCTTATGCGCATGCGCGAAATAGCGCTGTTCTCGCCAAATCATTTGGCGCTCGCCAATGTGGCTGTAAGCTATAGGGTTCGGATATTAGCGGTCGGGCACGTGCAGACTTCTACCACGTGCACGCCAGTGTCGCCTACCAAAAAGTTTTCGATCAGCATTTCGAATTTTGGCAAATTCCTTCACTCCGGGAACTGACAGGCCAAAGTAGGATATATACCGTTCATTTCATGTACAGCGGATTTGGCTAGGGATCTCGGCTACTTCGGGAATTAGATATGTATATACTATATATTCTGGCTCATAACGGACACTTTTGATGCAAGAAAATTGATCGAAAATTACACGTGTGTTTTATACGCCATTTACAAAAATGAACGATTAAAATTTAAGGAAAAAATGATATAATGATCATATGAACTAAGATTTCTAAGTTAATAGAGACGCTATTTATTTACAAAAAAATAATTTCCGCTATCAGATTATGTGAAAAGCAACAGTTATCTTTACAATAATCTTTATTTTTTAATATTTGTTTATTTATCTTTGATTTTGATTGCTTTGAGGTGTGTGCTGCAGCATTATTTATCTTATGAAGGCTTCTTTACAACGAAGGAGATGTGCATTATATAGTGAATATACCTACCTACAAATAGAAAAACGAAGTCCGGAAATTTAGATGCGCATTATGCACCTGAATATACGGTATATATATATATATATATATATATATATATATATTATCTCCAGTTTATTTTCAATCACTATTAATTTATTATCTGTTTTAGTTAAAAACTTACTTTTAGAAACATCAATGATGATATCAAACGTCAACAATGCACCCAACAGTTTTTCAGCTTCATGTCTCCAAATCTCTTCATATCCACTTTTGATTCTACGCCTTTCCGGACCGGCGCTGTACCGCATGGAATTGATTTTCCAGAAAACAAAAACCACGACATCCAATTCTGGAATCAGTGTTCCGTGGCGTTTCAAATAAAGACGTGCAATGACTTGAAGTGTCTGTGTAAAACACGAGGTTGCTTTTATGATTATGAAAAGTAAAACACTTACTATCAATTGGTAGTGAATATACATTACTGCAGGTCTTCACAGTCCATTCAATGTACGCACTCTTCAACTTAACAGAGTTTGTCATTTTGAAATTATTAGAAGAAAAACAAAATTGTTATATGTAAACCACGCACACTCTTTTCTGGACGGGGAATCCCCTTTTCACAGCGCAATGTGAATAACAAAAGTATACAAAAACACGAATCTAACTCCGATTTTCGAAACTAAACTGCGAAGAACGATTATTGGAGTTTATGAGTTAGTATTCTCCATACTCGACCTTCTTTTACACGCAAGCTGCAAACCATATATTTAGCTACGTTAGGTCAGTAGCGTAACGTATGCAGAGCCACAGCGCTAAATTTTTAGCGGCGTTGGAAACTATTTCAAAAATAAACAGTGGCGTAGATAGGAAGGAACAGCATTGTTTAAAATTAAATCAATTAAATTTGCACTATATACTTTTATATTTTAAACAGCTTTTGCATTGAGCAAAAGTCTAACTTATTAAAGAGAATCTCCTGATTTTTTTTTTCTCTTTAGAACTTGGAAATTATATATTATATTATTACATTTTATACTTATTATATAGCTAACACTGAATAGAGTAATTTTAGATATTTAGAAATAGAGTAATCAGGCAAAAATATGATTAAAAGAACACAAAAATAGGATTTAGTTTTTAATCAAGTCAGACTTTACTGTACTGCACTGTGAGTGCTAAATTTTTAAGGGCGTTAAAAAATTATTACAGAAATTAGCCGTGGCGCAGAGAGGAAGGGACAGCATTGTTTAAAATGCAATTAATTAAATTAGCACTGTATACTTTTACATTTTAAACAGTTTTGCATTGAGCAAAAGCCTGACTTATTAAAGATTTTTTACCGATTTACTGATTTTTTTCTTTTTAGAATTTTGAAATTTCGTGTTATATTATTACATTTTATATTTATTACTAGTATATAACCCCCTGCGCTGCATTTTAATGAGACTTCATGCAAACAAACAGCCTGCAGATTTTATTATTGAAAGATATGTATTGTAGAAAAGTGCATTTTAAATAAAATTTACATTTTAATCAAAAGTACATTTTTAATAACAAATGATTTCTACAAATAAATATGATGAGGTTTTTTTTTTTACTCAATATTAAATTTTTGAAATAGTTCAATGTGCGAAAGTTTTTGTAAAAAAGTGTTATCAATGAGTTTCTCAAGAGCATGACTCACCACATAGCTCATTTTTTGATTATATAAGCAAAATTAAATGGAAATTACTAGGTACTATTTATTCATTATATTTTAATTACGTTTCATAATAAAAAATCATTTTATTTACGATGGAAACAAAATTTCAAAATTTTTTTGTATTATTTGCTGGTATATTGCAAAATATTTAAAAAAGAAGCGTAATATAATACTGGTAGATCACTGCAAAGCCTCCCTACGAAAGCTGTCAAAGCTATTTCTGAAAAAAGTGTTTACAGAAAAAATTGATTACAAAAATGTTGATATAGATGTTTTATATGAAAATATGCTGAACAGACATGATTTGAGGCAAAAGAAATTATCGTTTAGTTGTCATATGTTAGCATGTGTTTTTCCTTAAGCCTAACATGGCGTTTTGCTACGCTCGGGTTCGCCATGGAAGTAGGATGACATGGAAGTAGCATCTCGAAGTAGCAGTGTTCGTATCTCCGACTTGGTTTACAATATACTTTCCTACACTTGGATTTGTCGATAGATGACTGCTAAAATAGTTTTTGAAGGTTTAAAACAAAATTAAAATATTTTAAAGTTTTAATATGCTTTTACAAATATTTTAAGAGAAGAATCGGATGTGAAGCTTTCAAAGAGTCGCTCATTTGTTATTAATTTGAATTTGTGATGCTGAATGGCAACAGTGTTCGTTTGTTTATATCTGGGATTCCGATGTTTAATCTGGATTTTTAATTAAGAACTTAAAACATTATAATAGGATATGATATACATGTTTTATAGGAAAATATGCTGAACAGGCATGATTTCAAGTAGAAGATATTATCATTTAGCTGTCATATGTTAGCATAGGTCTTTCATTAAGCCTAACAGGGCGTTTAACTACGGTCGATTCGCAGACCAGAGTGGTCGCGCCCGGAATGATTACAGACACTTTCTTGCCTTCAGATTTTATTATAAGTAGATATGACTAACACTAAATAGAGTAATTTTGTTATAGTGCTTTGTTATACATCTTATGGACAGGTACGTAATAATCCCTGGGGTCTTCAAGAAAAGGGGTCCATTCTATTAAAAGTTTTACGCAATTTTATGGGAAGAATGTTTTTTTTTTTTTTTTTTTTTTTTTTTTTTTTTTTTTTTTTGTATTTTGAGACTTTAAATCCTATTTTTGTGTTATTCTAATCCTATTCTTGTCTGATTTAAAACAGTCTACTTCAAGATTGATGGTTGGCACCTCTCAAGAAAAGCGCTATGTAAAAATAATGTAATTCACAATGTGTTATACCCCTGTTTAAGTTAGTGTGGAAAATCACATTTAATTTGCTTCTATGATTCACACGTGTATATTATAATCTAAATGGTAATTTGCTTATAAATAACAAACAGTACACTCATTAATTAAACGTTAATTTGATTAAAAATGAAATTAATTAAAAACAATAATTGAAATTAAAGTAAAGAATCAAGAATTCTGGCATAAAATATGTTATGTAAAATCAATAATTCCCATTTTTTATTTTATAAGTTGTCACAACTATCAGAGATAAATAGAGATTCAGAACGACTAATAATATACTTATAACGCCCGCTTTTTAACTACGATTTATACAACTTGATTAAAAAGGAGAAAATTAATGTTTTAAATGTCATCACATTTATAAAATTTATAGGGATCATTTCTAAACCATAAAAATATAATAAAAAATTTAATTAATTTTTTGATGTTTTTATTTCAAAAGTCATATTTTGTATAATTTTCAGGAACAGCGAAAACATGGCATTGAAATAAAATAATATTGCTATATCCTGGTATAGATTTGAAAACTGTCAATATGTTCTTTATGTGATATCTTTTGCTAAACTGGATACATTGTTGTCATTGGAGCGTGTATGACACCCCCAAATTCCTTTTATTTAGTGTATGATGGAATAAATTTTACAGGTTTAATCAAGATACAGTCATCATCAGTATATTACAGATGACTTTTAAATACAGAGGCCAAACTTGGAAGGTATATTCCGTAAGTTTTCGGTGGTAGATTCAATCACCAACAATAAAGAATATACGAACAGGCTTCGCCCGTTAAACTGGTCAATTTTTCCAATCAAACCTCGAATTATTATTTTTTTAAAGATAAAAATCTGTCTACTGTAGTGGCTTCACTACCATCGGCGTAGTACAACAAAGTGGGCTACATCACATTACGCCAAGTACACAATTCATCACATTACACAAACTACTAGCATTGCCATATTTTGTCCAACAATTAAAAATAAATTTAACATTAGGAGTTCCAAATTTTACATCTGAATAATTCTTTAACTACTTGACCAAAATGACTTCTCGTTTGATAACCAAAGGTAAAACTTACCAAAGAATCTAACTATGTAAAAATTAGGTGTTACTATGAACAATTTTAAAGTTTGTTACAGTTTAAATATGCAAATGACACCAGAAGCACAATTTAAGTATAGCAGTAATTAAAAGACGTTTTTACAAATGATTGGTACTAGTCACATATTCACCCGGAGTAGTCGCGCCGGGTATGACATACCCGATTTTCACAACTGTCAACACTATTTTTCGAAAAGTAATCTTCAACGTACTTTATCGCAGAATTTGTAACAATTGTCTCCTATTACATAAGGTGACGATTATTAGTCGTATTTATTGGTGACAAAGTAAAAACCATTCATACCCTGGGTTATGCACGATTTCTCCTGGGTTAAACATAGCCAGAAGGGGGACATCCTCTTTTTACACACGGTTGTAAATTTTTAATCTCATCTGCATAGTAAATCTTGTAGCGTCCCTGTACAAAATCCTAACTTGTTGGTGGAAAATGTAACTATTCTGATAGTAAAATTTCAGTAATTAAAAAAAAATGTCCATTTCATTTTCCCATTTCAGTAAAAACCGCTTCTTGCCTAATATTGATGCTTTCCGAATTAGAGTTATTACTTTTCATACACTAATATATATGTAATTAAATATAAACAAAGTGTTGCGAAACAAACTTCTATTAAAAATTTTGGAAACTAAATTAATGAAATCAATTAAAAATTAACAAATAAGTACTTAACCAAACCTGGGTTGAATTTATTTAACGCAATTCTCGGCGTATAAACCACGGATTATGCAAACATGTTTAAACGCAGACATTTTATAAAACGGAACTCATTTGGCGAGAACTATTAAATGAAATTTCTGGTTCTTAAAATGTTTATTTTATCCTCGAATTATGAGCCGAAAATTACCGTAATTGAATTGCACGCTAATAAAGTATTCTTTAAAAGTCCAATAAAACCAATGTAATAAAATTTAACTACTCAAAATAAATAAAATATTTTATAAAATATTTTATTATCCATAGATTGAAGCGATATACAAAATTTCAAACATATGTTTTGTATTATTTCTTTATTAACTGATAAAGTAGTGACCATTTGACCAATTAATGTTATTACAGTATGTTTTGCAACCATATATTACACTAGCTGAAGTACCCGGCGTTGTCCTGGATTTTAAGAATTCTTGTGTAGAAAAATCAATTTCAAAATTAAACAAGTTATACAGAGAACTTCAAAATGTTAAAATATGTCAATATTTCCATAATCGTTTTTTTATAATGATTCAATACGTTCCTCAAACTCATATGACGTTATATTCACCTGCTGACGTCATATCTACTTGCTTTCTCTATTACTCATATTGATACTCTCTTTGTATAATTCTCAAACATTTAAAAAAAATCTGTTAAACTTTCAATGTGACGTCATATTCATTTTCTTTTTAATTCTATAATGACGTCCTATTAACCCGCTTTCTGTACTTACACATACTCATACTCCTTGTATTATTGCGAAATGTTTGAAAATTTCCGTTATATTACCAATATGACGACATATTAATCTTTTTTTCAATTGCTGAAAGTTTTTATTTCCTTTTTCACGTGGAAATCTTTCAATAGAAAATTAATTATTGTAGAAAGAATATCATTGTGGATTTTTAATTGTTGGCAACTGCTATAACGAAAAATGTTCAAATTTAATAGGAAAAGGCGGGAAGAGTTTAATATCCTGTGCTGGTAGGTTTGGCGAGTTGTTTTTGGCGATAAATATTTGATGTGGTTGTTGCGATATATGATGTAGAGATCATATATATTTGTAATTTTATTCAAAATTTATAATTTCTTAATTTTTCAAAAAGTTAATTTATATCTTTATTTAAATTCTATTCATTCTAAAGCAAAGTCATATCTATCCCACGATAAATGCTATTTAATCATGTACGCGTAATCTTTCATTTATTCTGCAGCTTTCGTTAACCGCATAAAAGTATTTCCCTTCTAAATTAAGAATGTGACGACGGTTATTTCGCATATACATTGATACACTAGTATTCTTTTATTAGAAATATCCGCTCCGCAAATCTATTAAAATTCACTCATGTTTTGCATCACGGTGCCTTTATTCTGCCTGTCTTCAGTTGTCTGTTGCATCTGGAATGCAAATCTAGATTCTTTTCAACTGCTTGTTTTGCATTTTTCTTTAATAACTTTGTACATCCTAAAATGTTAAGTTCCGCTTTCCCAGCAGGGTTGCTCCGTCAAAACCTATATTTTGATAACGCGCGTATCATTGCATCGCTGTTCTCTATCTCCCACGCAAAATTAACATTGATATATTCTAAACCGTCTTAAAATTCCGAATGGCGATAAAAATTAATGCACGTGTAATCTGGCGATATTGGGATGACTTCTGGCACACATGTACACCTCTGCAAGTAGTGCAGACTTCTCTTAACCTCCGCTAAAAGAGGTTGTTGCTATTGATGTAAAAAGACCACCTCCCAAAACTTTACCATCACAGTCAAGTCCCTAATAAATAAAAAACCTTGCAAGCAGCTATGGACTCTTCTCTATTCTTTTTACATTTGTGCTGACTTTGTACAGGAAACGATGCCGTGGAGTTATTGCGACAACGTGGAATTATTGCGGTGATTTTCAGTCACATTACGAGCACATATCCGTATCGATCCGTACTCCAGCCATTAACCACATCATACGATATTCAGTATTTGGAGTTTTAACTTAACAACTTGAATTGACCTTATCTACATGACATCACACCCCTTTTGGCAGCAGTTTGGATTTTTTTGCCATTCGCGCCAACCAGCACAGGATAGGGAGCTCTTCTCGGAAAGGCTGTTAGATTTTTGTTTTTTTATTAATTAAAAATTAACTTAACATTATTTCGATTCCGGATTACTTTAGTTGCCTCGGCTATATTTTAATACACTTACACGTAATATTTCACAATTCTGGCTTTCAAACTGTTGATTTGTATAGAAGTGCAGACAGACAAACAAATTTTCCTTTTCATATATTAGATTTACTTGCTCAATCCTTCGCCAAATCGGAAGTTTCTGTTGGAGAAATTCACTTTGCGATCATTGGCAGCATATCTTATATTTTGTGTTGTTATCCATTTCATCTTTATTGACAATTACCGCTTAATTTACTTAGGCATTTATGCTTCATGTCCGTTTGCATCGTTACACTCTCTAATACGGAGATTTTTAATCCTTTCAAGTAATCTTCTGTAATTTACACTGAAGTGAAGTGGTTCTTGTTAAACGCCTGTTAAGCTATCCGCATTTACAGTAAACCATATTGATGCTAATTTTTTCCCTTTCATTCTAACATTGGAACGATTAAGGAAGATTAGAAAAACTACGGACGCACTGCCGTTCTTCCTTTAGAAAATCTACCATTATTCTCATCTAATCGTCTTAAATAATACGTCAATATGTCTTGGTTTTAAGATTTTAGCTACATTTACTCGAAAACCTGAAGCAAAAATGCGACGAACCCCATTATAGAAGATTCATTCTAACGTACATATTGATAAACATAATGATAACATAATGATGTTATAAAATTATAATAATCATAAGGAGAACTAGCAGTTTCGGTGCTTTAATTCTGAAAATTCTCTTTCTATAATAAACTTTTAAGAGAGTAAAGACTAACAGTATAGTAAGAGTAAGTATAGTAACAGTACAATATAATGGCAAGAGCCTCTTGTGTAGTGACGAAACGATTGAAACTTTATTAACATTCGTGCGTTATGCCATTTACTTAACCGCATAATATTAATAGATGGTTACTCGTCCTAAATTAGCCTCTAGCGTCAAATTCTCTCCAAGCTTTGCGACACTTAACGAAATATCACCAAATTTGGCGACAAAAATTGTTTATGTGGATGTCATAACGGTGCATATGTGTTATATATGTGATGCATATATATATATATATATATATATATATATATATATATATATATATATATATATATATATATATATATATATATATATATATATATATATATATATTTCAAATAAAATCCAGTGTGTACATATATATATATATATAAAGTTTATTAACATCATTAAAATGTACTTAAAGAACTAACAACCCACTGGAATTTTGCCAGATTGACTGAGTGCTATTGAGATTAGAATACCGACATTTATAATAAAATTGATTTTAAGGAAGTAAAAAATAGAAAAACGGACAGATCACAAAAAGATTTGTCTTCCCGACATTTTCGGAAAAGCATATAAAAAATTCACTGCTTGAAACCATGCAACACCTTCAAACTCAGGCTAATTTTCTGTAATCGGGCTTTGGCGACCAACTCTGGCGTCAAATATGAGCGAGTAAATAATTGTCTATGCAACTATTATTACTTAAATGTTTATCGTACAACATAAAACACAAATGGTTGCAACAATGTAATTAATTTAATTTGCCAATTGAATGTGTTACGAACTGTATATAGCCAAATCATCACCCCCTATTTGAAGGGTTTAAAGGCAGAAATTCTATGTTTTTAGACTTTTCTGGTTAATTGTGTGACAAAACCTACTTACTTGTCAAATTTTATGATTCTACGACTGTTAGAAGTACCTTAGTTATTTGATGATCACCAACTTTAGTTATTTGATGATCCCCTGTGAGTCAGTTACAAAAAAGCCCTTTTTGGGAATTGCATATTTCGAAAAATATTAAATATAGAAATTCAAAATCGTGGAACATAGTTCAGTTTTATTATATTAATGTGTGTTAAAAAGGAAAACTCTCTAGATCTCCCCAAAACCCAGTTATGAGAGTGTGAAAAATAGGCCGAAATGGTCAGGGAAAAGGTAGCTACGACCTGTGCGAACTTGGCGGACGCACTGCCGTGCTCCCAGATAATCGGGAAAATCCCTTGCTCGTTTAATATATATGAATTTGGCGACAGTAATTTGGTCGACAGGATAACTAACAAGCACCAATTGTATATATAGTGTTACGAATATTGTAAATAGTTAGTGTTTGTGCTTAAAAATAATATAAATAGTTCAATTAAGCTCTATTCATAAGCTAATATTAATTTTTGTTGCAGTGCAATATCCAAATTTGTTGATTTTTTGCAAGCGAGTAAAAGTTATTGGATTTCAATGGGAGTCTATGAAAATTTGGCGAAATACTGGAAATAGCGCCAAGTTGGCAGCTAATTTTGGCAGCCAAGTTGGCGCCAAACTTGGCGACAGACCCGGGTCCCTCCCCCTTGGTAACCCCCCCCCCCCAATAGTGCCCATCCTATCTAAATTCTCTACTTTCATGTTAATTCCCCCTCTTACCAATCAGATACGTTTCGCGGTATCGACGTGGATTTTCGTTGGTTCATTTCCAAAACATTACTTTTTTTTATATATGGAAGGATACTGTTCTTGGTAGAAAATGTTTCATAATATATGCCGGATGCATGATTTTTCGTTCTTGTGGTATCATATTTCTACGGTGTGTGATAAAAATTGTCTTCTGTGGTACATATTTAGTGTTGAAGGTATTAATAACAATTTAAAATTTCTGATTTATATTCTGTTTATGTGGGAAAGTGTTTCATAATCTATGCCAGCTGCATAATTTTTCGTTCTTATTGTGTGTGATAAAAACTGTCTTTCATCGTACATATTTAGGGCTGCGGGTATTAATTAATAAAATTTAAAATTTCTGAATAATATTCTGTTCATGCCAGAAAGTGTTTTATAATCGATGCCGGATGCATGATTTTTCGTTCTTGTTGTATCAAATTTCTACTGTGTCTGATAAAAATTGTCTTTTATGGTACATATTGAAAATGTGCCATTGAAATTACACGTAATTGTAACTATAAGTTCTCAATTATAATTATAATTACACCATAATCATAATCATAGCATTATGCTTATGATTAAAATCCTAATTAAATTTCAAATTCAGATTATGATTACATGTAATTGAAATTATAATTTGTTACATGCAATTATATTGTAATCAGATTTTTCCCAACTCTGTGTAATCATAATCATAGCATTTATAATTACAATTACAATCCTAATTGAATTTCAAATTCAGATTATGATTACATGTAATTGAAATTATAATCTGTTACATGCAATTATATTGTAATCAGATTACATATTAATCAGATTTGAATTTTCCCAACTCTGTGCAATCATAATCATAGCATTTATAATTACAATTACAATCCTAATTGAATTTCAAATTCAGATTATGATTACATGTAATTGAAATTATAATCTGTTACATGCAATTATATTGTAATCAGATTTCAGATTAATCAGATTGCAAATTTGCCCAACTCTGCATGACAGTTTCGGTGGAAAACTAACGATGACAGTACATGCAGTCTCACAGCATTTATTGTAGAAGTAGATATTCGAGTTATTAAAAATTCACAAAGGTCATAGAAGTCAAAATTAACAAAGGTCGTAGATACATGTTGCATTCGTAAGTATGGCAGCTGCCAGTGGCAGTATTTATACGTACTTTGGTGAGATCAATTTTTTAATTACAATACTCTATGGCTATGCCCCCTTTATTTTTATTTTTATTTTTAATTATAAATAAAAAGGTATAAGTATAAATCCTTCGAAAACCGGAGGTGAAATTTTTCATGAATCGAGTACTTAAAATAGATAAAGTAAAAACGGCGATTGTAGAGATCGACCTCAGCTATACAATGCAAAAAAATAAAATAAAAAATCGTTTAAAAATATTGAAATGCAAACGAGATATTTAAATAAAACTGTCCGATAGGATTATGATTGGCAAGCGAGTGCTTTCGCGTGAGTGAAATAGCCCCTTAACTGAAACAGGGAATTTATTGTCCGATTAAAATGCTAAGTGGGTACTTTGTATTAACGTGCGAATCCAAGAAAACATTCTTTACACGAAATTGCGTTCTTTAGACAAGTCACAAAACAGTCAATAGAATCTTCGTTAACTGCAACATTCGTTAGCCAAGGTACAGTGCCTAGAATACATAGTGTGGAAAGCGGCTACAAAATAGTACTAAAAAATTGAATCCGATAAATGTAGAACGATGCAGAAAAGATAACGGGTCGATCGCAGCGACATCTTCTAGCAGTGGCGTAGACAGGGTGGGGGTCCAAGTGGTTTCGATACCATTAATTTTATGCAAATATTTTTGCCTTATCTAATCGGAGAATATATAAATATAAATGCTGGACGATTACACCATGAAATATTACAACATTAAAGAAGTGAATATAAAACATCACATATTTTTACTGAATGGTGAATACAAATTTAAAATTTTATACATACATTAATATTAAAAATATCGACGTTTCGACCACCATCTATGGTCATCTTCAGGAAAATTTTCTTATATCGCTTTTAAAAATTTCAAATGCGAAAAACAATCCGCCCGTTGCCACAATATTATTGCCGTCCACAAATTAAAAATTAACAAGGGTAACACTCAACCATCGTACCAACCAACCACAAGTAGAAACGATGCAGAAGCATCTCCTAACGGACAAAAATCTAACTGCTGTAAAAGTATTATTAATGAAGAATATTAAAATAAAGAAAAGCGGAATAAACTATTTCAAGATGTTCATCCAAATTTTAGGGATATTAAATGAAATGCTATCATTACAAACCTCATTTTTCCTAATCATAATTTCAATGGACTCCTTTCGCAGACCCTCAAAGACGTTATTACATGGAATTTTAATTTTAGCGTTATCGAAATCTATGTGGCTGTCAGGATTATTAAAATAGAACTTAGCCAGGGCTGTCGTCTGTTGATATTGTGAAATATTCCTTTTATGTTCTTTTAGACGTTCAATAAATTTTCGTTTTGTAACCCCAATGTAAAACTTTTTAGTGCCATCTTTCAAAACAATAGGTATTTCATAAACACCCGCACATTCGTGCAACGGTGTAGGATCCAGGTTACTACATAATAAATTAGTGAGGTAAGGAGGGGGAATAGTAATAAGCTGAATATTAAACCCACGAACTATACTCCTTAACTTTTCAAAAATAACGGGAACATATCCAAACCGACAATATGTTGGCCTCTGTTGGTTATTAGGCAAGCTATGAGGGGGTGGACAATGATGCTTGTGAATGATGTTATAAATGTACTTAAGGGGAAACCCATGATTAGTGGCTATTTGCTTTATAAAATTAAGCTCTTGTTTTAATTGCATACCCGAACAAATTAAGAAAGCTCTTTGAATGAACGATTTAAAAGCAGAAATCCGGTATTGGAAAGGTAAATTAGCATATATTATACTGTTATCCCCTTCAATGCTAATTTACCTTTCCAATACCGGATTTCTGCTTTTAAATCGTTCATTCAAAGAGCTTTCTTAATTTGTTCGGGTATGCAATTAAAACAAGAGCTTAATTTTATAAAGCAAATAGCCACTAATCATGGGTTTCCCCTTAAGTACATTTATAACATCATTCACAAGCATCATTGTCCACCCCCTCATAGCTTGCCTAATAACCAACAGAGGCCAACATATTGTCGGTTTGGATATGTTCCCGTTATTTTTGAAAAGTTAAGGAGTATAGTTCGTGGGTTTAATATTCAGCTTATTACTATTCCCCCTCCTTACCTCACTAATTTATTATGTAGTAACCTGGATCCTACACCGTTGCACGAATGTGCGGGTGTTTATGAAATACCTATTGTTTTGAAAGATGGCACTAAAAAGTTTTACATTGGGGTTACAAAACGAAAATTTATTGAACGTCTAAAAGAACATAAAAGGAATATTTCACAATATCAACAGACGACAGCCCTGGCTAAGTTCTATTTTAATAATCCTGACAGCCACATAGGTTTTGATAACGCTAAAATTAAAATTCCATGTAATAACGTCTTTGAGGGTCTGCGAAAGGAGTCCATTGAAATTATGATTAGGAAAAATGAGGTTTGTAATGATAGCATTTCATTTAATATCCCTAAAATTTGGATGAACATCTTGAAATAGTTTATTCCGCTTTTCTTTATTTTAATATTCTTCATTAATAATACTGTTATGAATTTTGTAAATATTTCATTATTTTTAATTTATTTTATTTTATTATTGTGAAAATTGCAGTATTATTAATGTATTTCCTATTGAGCATCATGTAACTCAAAGCTAAAGGCCTCAGGTGCTTTGCAAGGAAAACAACCTTACACCCTCATCTTTATGATGGAAGTCTATGGAAAAATCGCCAAGGAATGGGTTTATCGCCAAGTTGGCGACGGATTTGGCGACTTTTTGTGCAACCACCCCCCCTTATACCTGTACATTGGGATCCTTTCTCGCTTAGGTTCTCTATCGAAAGTTAAAGCACTTTCTGGTAATTTCTAGCATCTGAAGGCTCTGGAAAATTCTACAGTTATCTTTAAAGCCTATATAAGGGACCTCCACCAGTTCAGTTCAGTGAGTTCTCTGTCAAATGCGATTGAATACGCACGAGAGGCTTTGCATTGAGAACTGTGTTGTCTATGAGCGATTTAGTATTGAACAATACGCTATATTGTTCTGTGTGAAATTTTACTGTGCTGTTATTAGATTTGAAGATTACTGAATATCTTGTAATTTTCAGAAGATATTTGTGATCGTATTGCACTGTTTATAGTGAATAAAGCCTTTTTATTGTTCTTATATATTGGCATCAATCCTTGCGAACCCCGAGCTCACAACAATACTTTTACAGCAGTTAGATTTTTGTCCGTTAGGAGATGCTTCTGCATCGTTTCTACTTGTGGTTGGTTGGTACGATGGTTGAGTGTTACCCTTGTTAATTTTTAATTTGTGGACGGCAATAATATTGTGGCAACGGGCGGATTGTTTTTCGCATTTGAAAATTTTAAAAGCAATATAAGAAAATTTTCCTGAAGATGACCATAGATGGTGGTCGAAACGACGATATTTTTAATATTAATCCTAATAATATTATAAATCTCATTGTGTGCAAATGTTAGGCTGAAGCCAGCGTCAAAATGGAGCATTTAATGATCCTGTATTTTTGCATATAGGTTGATTAAAATCCTCAAATTAACATAGGCTGGTTTTTGTTTATTTTATTCAAATATTTTCTTTAATAATTAAAAATTTCATTATTTTCATAGAGAATAAATGGACATTTTTCCATACAATTTAACCATTTTACTTTATCGTTGCTAGGTGCTTTGATCGTTGCAACAAAAATAAAAACACGGAAAAATAATTTTCCCCAACAACTAATTTTCAATTGAACGATTTTCACGTGAAAACTGAAAATTAAAAAAATTCAAAAGAAGGTGAATTTCCGTGATATTTGAAACAAAAATATGGAGTATTTGTTATTATACATGAAATATGAATATCGGTTAAAATAAAAAGATCTTTTTCTGTCAAAAACTGCGTTATAATTAGAAGGAAAAGTGCAACAATAATTATATTATTAAAAAATAGATTTCGCTTGGATCATGGAACTATGAAAAGGATCCTCCTCGGCTTGGACAAATATGACATCATAAATAAAACATGTATTTTCAAATATTCGTAATAATACAAGGAGCATGAATATCAATGTATAATGAAAGTAAATAGATAATGGACGTAATATTTAAGATGAAAAACTGAAATATTTTTAATCGATCCTGATTAATAATTGACTTGAATACCAGTTACACACAAATGTGAGTTTTCCGCTAAAATTTACTTCCTGATTGCCAGAAAAAGAAAATTAACAAGAATTGTGCCATTTAAAAGAGATTTCTCTGAGGAAAAAGTGACGTCATATTTGAAATAAAATGGGAATTTTCAAATGTGTTTTAGAAGGAGCGTGAATCAATTCATTACATTAATAATACAAGAATCGGTAAGTTTAGAAAGTCGATGAGTTTCACGTCATAATTAAAACGAAAAATCCTAATAATATTATAAATCTCATTGTGTGCAAATGTTAGGCTGAAGCCAGCGTCAAAATAGAGCATTTAATGATCCTGTATTTTTGCATATAGGTTGATTAAAATCCTCAAATTAACATAGGCTGGTTTTTGTTTATTTTATTCAAATATTTTCTTTAATAATTAAAAATTTCATTATTTTCATAGAGAATAAATGGACATTTTTCCATACAATTTAACCATTTTACTTTATCGTTGCTAGGTGCTTTGATCGTTGCAACAAAAATAAAAACACGGAAAAATAATTTTCCCCAACAACTAATTTTCAATTGAACGATTTTCACGTGAAAACTGAAAATTAAAAAAATTCAAAAGAAGGTGAATTTCCGTGATATTTGAAACAAAAATATGGAGTATTTGTTATTATACATGAAATATGAATATCGGTTAAAATAAAAAGATCTTTTTCTGTCAAAAACTGCGTTATAATTAGAAGGAAAAGTGCAACAATAATTATATTATTAAAAAATAGATTTCGCTTGGATCATGGAACTATGAAAAGGATCCTCCTCGGCTTGGACAAATATGACGTCATAAATAAAACATGTATTTTCAAATATTCGTAATAATACAAGGAGCATGAATATCAATGTATAATGAAAGTAAATAGATAATGGACGTAATATTTAAGATGAAAAACTGAAATATTTTTAATCGATCCTGATTAATAATTGACTTGAATACCAGTTACACACAAATGTGAGTTTTCCGCTAAAATTTACTTCCTGATTGCCAGAAAAAGAAAATTAACAAGAATTGTGCCATTTAAAAGAGATTTCTCTGAGGAAAAAGTGACGTCATATTTGAAATAAAATGGGAATTTTCAAATGTGTTTTAGAAGGAGCGTGAATCAATTCATTACATTAATAATACAAGAATCGGTAAGTTTAGAAAGTCGATGAGTTTCACGTCATAATTAAAACGAAAAATCCTAATAATATTATAAATCTCATTGTGTGCAAATGTTAGGCTGAAGCCAGCGTCAAAATAGAGCATTTAATGATCCTGTATTTTTGCATATAGGTTGATTAAAATCCTCAAATTAACATAGGCTGGTTTTTGTTTATTTTATTCAAATATTTTCTTTAATAATTAAAAATTTCATTATTTTCATAGAGAATAAATGGACATTTTTCCATACAATTTAACCATTTTACTTTATCGTTGCTAGGTGCTTTGATCGTTGCCACAAAAATAAAAACACGGAAAAATAATTTTCCCCAACAACTAATTTTCAATTGAACGATTTTCACGTGAAAACTGAAAATTAAAAAAATTCAAAAGAAGGTGAATTTCCGTGATATTTGAAACAAAAATATGGAGTATTTGTTATTATACATGAAATATGAATATCGGTTAAAATAAAAAGATATTTTTCTGTCAAAAACTGCGTTATAATTAGAAGGAAAAGTGCAACAATAATTATATTATTAAAAAATAGATTTCGCTTGGACCATGGAACTATGAAAGGATCCTCCTCGGCTTGGACAAATATGACGTCATAAATAAAACATGTATTTTCAAATATTCGTAATAATACAAGGAGCATGAATATCAATGTATAATGAAAGTAAATAGATAATGGACGTAATATTTAAGATGAAAAACTGAAATATTTTTAATCGATCCTGATTAATAATTGACTTGAATACCAGTTACACACAAATGTGAGTTTTCCGCTAAAATTTACGTCCTGATTGCCAGAAAAAGAAAATTAACAAGAATTGTGCCATTTAAAAGAGATTTCTCTGAGAAAAAAGTGACGTCATATTTGAAATAAAATGGGAATTTTCAAATGTGTTTTAGAAGGAGCGTAAATCAATTCATTACATTAATAATACAAGAATCGGTAAGTTTAGAAAGTAGATGAGTTTCACGTCATATTTAAAACGAAAAATTTAAATATATTTTTTAGCTTTTTTTTTAGCTAGCGATTATTATGCATGAATATCAGTTACATACAGATGAGAGTTTTTTGCCAAAAACCACACCATGATTATTAGGAAAATAAAAATAATTACGAATCTATTATATTAAAATCTGACCGCCTGTTTATATTTCGCAGAGGATGTCATAAACTCTCAGAATTTAAAAAAATGATTTAAATTCCGAGATGTGATTATTATTATTTTTTTTTATAAATTTAACGAAGTTGCTCTAAAAATGGCAACTAAATTATTCCAATTTTGTGGATAAAAAAGAAGAAATGAAACGGAATAATATGTTTTTTCTCATTAAAATTGAAAAAAATTTATTTTCAATTTGAATAGATGGTGAAAGAAAAAAAAAATCTTGATTACAGTAATTTTTCTTAAAAATAAAAACGTATTTTCACATATTCAAACTTCATGAGTCAATTTATTCTAGAGAACAAATATCGTCTGTCAGCATATTTTCATTTAGAAATAAAGAATTTTTTTTCAGTTGTAGTACAGCGCCTAGAATATAGGCGCTGTAGTTATAGATTAAATCAAGGAGGCAAATTTAAGCTCCATGCATTTAGGTCTACAATTATCGCTCCCTATTCACAAGAATTGAATTTAATGAAAAAGAATATACTATTTCGATTATCTTTGAAGGATGGCTATTAAAACGTTTCACAAAGGCGTTAAAAGTAAAATGGTTTACCAGGTAAACTTGACATATGTTTTTTCACAATTCGCCGATTTCCACGATTTTATTTGGCCCGCCTTTTTTGTTGGTTGCAGTTTCCTTTTCGTGATTATTTGTCACAAAATTTCCCTTTTTTAAAACTTAGTTATGTCAAGGCCTCTATAACATAGAAATACTGTATTGTCTCCAATGGAATGTGATCAAGAGTTAGTTAATTATTTACGTTTCTAATTATCGGGAATGAAATATTTTGCTTAATTAATGAATTTATTCTTATTTTAATGATACGTGAACGAAGTCACGGGTAACAGCTAGTGTATGTATAAAATTTTAAATTTGTATACACCATTCAGTAAAAATATGTGATGTTTTATATTCACTTCTTTAATGTTCTAATCGGAGAATTTTCTGCGATATTGAAGGCAAAGAAAACTTTATATTACTGGTTTCCAGAGCTTTTCGACTCCCCTCTCTGGCTACGCCACTGTCTGCTAGCTCTTTTCAACGCAAACATAAGTATAAGAATCGAACAGAGAAAACGTTTCAGCTGGTGTTAAATATTTTAAATAATTAAATCATACCCTATTTCCTTTAACTTGGATTGTGATTTTCATAAGCTTTGAAAATATGAATGATATTGATCAGGGCCAAAAAACGTGATTCTGTATGGCTTCCTGCCTTTTAGAAATACAACTACTCCTCGACAAGATTGATGGCAACTACCTGCTAGTCAAACGTATTACACGTTGAAACTGTTTACTAACTCTTACGGTAATGGTATCTTACGTTTAAACTTTTTTAATATTTATTCTTATTTCTACACCAGAATAATTATTTATATCATTTTAATTTTATCCTAACCCTGCAGCGTGTTCCATGTTGTTTTCAAACAGACGTTTGAAAGACCTAAGCAGTATATACTGCTTAAATTTCCTAAGAAAGACATCTACAAAACAGCAATTAAACACGAGTTAAAAAAACAACAATTTTTTTTCCACCTTTCTTACACGTTTATATTTTTAATTATTTTCTTTAGACATTGAATGGATTATACTATTTGATTGTTGCTTTGTTAAATTATTATGTTTTAAATTATGTTAATAATATTTAAATTAAGATTTATGTTCTATTTTACGGCAGCCATGTAAGTGCCCTGTTCATAGACCGATCGTAAATTACAAAACTCATCAAGGCTTCATTTCTGCTTCAGCACTTGTTCCTAACTTTCACGTCGAAATCGAAGTTTCTAATAATTTATAAAATTAAACTTTTGGAAATTAGCTGTTATGATGTCATGTAGCGCAATTCATGATATAAATAGTTTGTGGTTCATAACTTTCATTTATTTCATCTCTTGATACAAATAGTAAAATTAATATGACAAACAGAATACTTAAAACCACTGTTGATTCTGCATATATAGAGATTCTCGTGTTTTTGTAATCAAGAAGCAAAGATTTGAATTAAATACACTTCATAAATGAGAATAATAACATTTTAATTTAAACTCACACCAGAAAAATTGAATAATAAAAATTTTTAATATTTACATACGCATTTTCTTAATAAATCGACTTTTTACTTGGGTTCTGTTATATGTCGATTGCTGACTGTCACGCATTCGATGCATTAAATAGAAATAATAGAACATGTTACAGAGGAAGATACCACGAGGGTAAAGTAGCGTTAAAACCGTAGCCTCATTTCTTCTTCAGCACTTGTTCCTAACTTTCACGTCGAAATCGAAGTTTCCAATCTATACTAATATTATAAAGGAGTAAAGATTGTTTGTTTGTAGGGGGTAATCTCTGGAACTACCGAACCGATTTCAAAAGTGATGGTGGCAAATTGATGGTGACAACCCCTACTCCAACATAGGCTATATTTTATGTCGGTGCCACTAACCCCAGGGGTCCAGGAGCAAAAAACGTTCTAAAATTGCCATTTTTTAGCTATCATACTGGCTGTCAAGCCCTGAGAGCTTGCCAGCCGGTTCTGTATGTATGTATGTACGTACGTAATGCGATAACTCTTCATAGAAATATCCGTTTTCCTTCAAATTTTGTTTATAGGTTCACTGTGTTAAGGCGCTTCCCTGATTAATTTTCGGGATTGATTGGTTAAGTATAAAGGGGGGGAACAAGAGGCTAATCCCCCCCTCTTAATTTATATAAATGGGTTTTTCATGCAGAATTGTTCCGTTTTCCTTCAAATTTTGTTTATAGGTTCACTGAATTAAGGCGCTTCCCTGATTAGTTTTCGGGATTGATTAGTTAAGTATAAACGGGGGGGGATCGGGGGGCTAATCCCCCCTTAATTTATATATATGGGTTTTTCATGCAGAATTATTCCGTTTTCCTTCAAATTTTGTTTATAGGTTCATTGGGTTAAGACGCTTCCCTGATTACTTTTCAAGATTGATTGGTTAAGTATAAAGGGGGGGGGGGATCGGGGGGCTAATCCTCCCCTTAATTTATATAAATGGATTTTTCATGCAGAATTATTCCGATTTCCTTCAAATTTTGTTTATAGGTCCATTGGGTTAAGACGCTTCCCTGATTACTTTTCAGGATTGATTGGTTAAGTATAAAGGGGGGAACGGTGGTTAATCCCTCCTTAATTTATATAAATGGATTTTTCAAGCAGAATTATTCCGTTTTCCTTAAAATTTTGTTTATAGGTTCACTGTGTTAAGGCGCTTCCCTGATTAGTTTTTCGGGATTGATTGGTTAAGTATAAAGGGGGGAACGGGGGCTAATCCCCCCCTTATTTTATATAAATGGGTTTTTCATGCAGAATTATTCCGCTTTCCTTCAAATTTTGTTTATAGGTTCACTGTGTTAAGGCGCTTCCCTGATTAGTTTTCGGTTGATTGGTTAAGAATAAAGGGGGGGAACGGGGGCTAATACCCCCCTTAATTTATATAAATGGGTTTTTCATGCAGAATTATCCCATTTCCTTCAAATTTTGTTTATAGGTTCACTGTGTTAAGGCGTTTCTCTGATTAGTTTTCGGGATTGATTGGTTAAGTATAAAGGAGGGAACGGGGGGCATATCCCCCCTTATTTTATATAAATGGGTTTTTCATGCAGAATTATTCCGTTTTCCTTCAAATTTTGTTTATAGGTTCAGTGTGTTAAGGCGCTTCCCTGATTAGTTTTCGGGATTGATTGGTTAAGTATAAAGGGGGGAACGGAAGGATAATCCCCCCCTTAATTTATATAAATGGGTTTTTCATGCAGAATTATTCTATTTGCTTCAAAATTTGTTTATAGGTTCATTGGGTTAAGACGCTCCCCTGATTAGTTTTCGGGATTGATTGACTAAGTATAAAGGGGGGGAACGGGGGGCTAATACCCCCTTAATTTATATAAATGGGTTTTTCAAGCAGAATTATTCCATTTCCTTCAAATTTTATTTATTGGTTCACTGTGTTAAGGCGCATCCCTGATTAGTTTTCGGGATTGATTGGTTAAGTATAAAGGGGGGAACGGAGGGCTAATACCCCCTTATTTTATATAAATGGGTTTTTCATGCAGAATTATTCCGTTTTCCTTCAAATTTTGTTTATAGGTTCACTGTGTTAAGGCACTTCCCTGATTAGTTTTCGGGATTGATTGGTTAAGTATAAAGGGGGGGGGAACGGGGGGGCTAATCCCCCACCTTAATTTATATAAATGGGTTTTTCATGCAGAATTATCCCATTTGCTTCAAAATTTGTTTATAGGTTCATTGGGTTAAGACGCTTCCCTGATTAGTTTTCGGGAATGATTGATTAAGTATAAAGGGGGGGAACGGGGGGCTAATACCCCCTTAATTTATATAAATGGGTTTTTCATGCAGAATTATCCCATTTCCTTCAAATTTTATTGATAGGTTCACTGTGTTAAGGCGCATCCCTGATTAGTTTTCGGGATTGATTGGTTAAGTATAAAGGGGGGGGGAACGGGAGGCTAATCCCCCCTTAATTTATATAAATGGGTTTTTCATGCAGAATTATCCCATTTGCTTCAAAATTTGTTTATAGGTTCATTGAGTTAAGACGCTTCACCGATTAGTTTTCGGGATTGATTGGTTAAGTATAAAGGGGGGAACGGAGGGGGCTAATCCCGCCTTAATTTATATAAATGGGTTTTTCATGCAGAATTATCCGATTTTCTTCAAATTTTGTATATATATTCATTGTAATTAGAGATTTACCTGATTAGTTTAAGGGGTTCATTAGTTAACTATGAGGGTAATAACGGGGGGATGACCCCCCCCTTAATATATTGTTTATTTCTTTATTTTTCGATGGGCTTATTTCAAATTCTTGGAAATAAGAGTATAATATACAATTAGTGTGAATAGCCTGTGAACTCAATGCACTGTAAAAAATGACCGATGTTTCTTATTTTATGAAAATATGCTATAACCACGAACGAAAAGATAATATAATCTTCTGAGTTATCCGAAATTTCAAATAGCATGTTACATTGTCTTTTGAATCCCCAGAAACGAATACATCTTCAAAATTTAAAGAATAATTTATAAAAACAAATTATTTTTAGCTGCCCGAATTTTTCAGAAACGTTTCCGAAGGGTTTTTATAGTGTATTAATTAGTGTCCTCAGGCTGGAATACCTGTTTTTCGAATGTTATCCATTCTCAAGTACACGTTTTCAGCCGCATAAGTTAATTTATACAAGAAAGAGTAAATAAATAATCTTAATTTTAATGTTATTGTTAACGCTGTTAATTTTGCATGTTTGTCTGTTAAACATTTTTTTTTGAGCATGAAAATGTTTACTTCAGAATTGATAGCATTCGAAAAACAGGTATTCCAGGCTAAGGACACTAATTAATACACTATAAAAACCCTTCGGAAACGTTTCTGAAAAATTCGGGCAGCTAAAAATAATTTGTTTTTATAAATTATTCTTTAAATTTTGAAGATGTATTCGTTTCTGGGGATTCAAAAGACAATGTAACATGCTATTTGAAATTTCGGATAACTCAGAAGATTATATTATCTTTTCGTTCGTGGTTATAGCATATTTTCATAAAATAAGAAACATCGGTCATTTTTTACAGTGTGCCCTCAGTTTAACTGGGCAGTTTTATTTTTATTTTTTATACTGAAGGAGCTAGAAATTTGAAATTTGTCATTGTAGTTACTTATAAGATGTAAATGCTCTCTAAGAACAAAATAAAAAAGAAATTGAAATTTGAAAAGGTGAAATGAGCGAAAAGCGTTCTAAAAACAGTCTAAATTACAATTTCTATGAAATTTCTGGAACTACAGAACCGATTTCAAAAGTAATGGTGGCAAATTGATGGGGACAATCCCTACTCCAACATAGGCTATATTTTATGTCGGTGCCACTAACATCAATGGGGTGCAGGATCGAAAAATATTCGAAAATTGCGACTTTTTTATACTGAAGGGGCAAGAAATTTGAAATTTAGCATTGTAGTTACTTACAAGATGTAAATGCTTTCTAAGAATAAATTTAAAAAAAAAATCGAAATTTAAATGGGTGAAATGAGCGAAAAGCGTTCCGAAGTCATTCTAAATTACAATTTCTATGGAATCTCTGGAACCACGGAACCGATTTCAAAAGTGATGGTGGCAAATTGGTGGTGACAATCCCTGCTCCAACAGCCTCTTTAATAAAAAACTATGCGTTGCTGACGACTGGGTTTTTCGCTAATTGTTGCAACAGATTAATCTCGAAAAATGAAACATTTGAAGTTACTGGAAAAAATGATAGCTCAAAAAGTATTTGTCAGAAAATTGTTAGACAAACTGCGTTTGAAAGGTAAAAAATTGTATTTTTCTTGATATAAATTTCAAATCTAATGATTATGCCGTTTTCCAAATATTGAATTTCAAAAATTACCAAATTTTCCAATGGAGTACCATAGCAAAACCTTCATGCGTAAAAAGATAATGATAAGGGCGACGTGTCCTGACGTGTATATTGACTATAGCACGAGTCACAAATTATAGTAGCCTTATTATTCTGTTAAAATATAAAAGTTATTTATGAAATGTCAATATTTTGTTTGATTAAAGGTTCGTTAAAAGAAATTGACCAGTGTAGCGGGCGTAGCTTGCTAGTAATTTATAAAATTAAACTTTTAGAAATTAGCTGTTATGATGTCATGTAACGCAATTGATAATATAAATAGTTTGTGCATTTTTACTTTCATTTATGTTATATCTTGATACAAAATAATAAAATTAAAACCACCGTTGATTCTTTATATACAGAGATTCTCATGTTTTTGTAATCAAAGACTAAGATTTGAATTAATTACATTCATAAATGAGAATCAGAACATTTTAATTTAATACTTACACCGGAATAACTGAAAAGTAAATTATTATAAATAGTTAGAAATAGTGTAGCTTCTTCACCCTTCTTCAAAATATTCTGTATTTTATAATATCGACTGCTGACTCTGTCACGCATTCGATACATTAAATCAAAATCAAAGAACACGTAGAATCAAAGAAGTTGCAGGCCGTTGAGAGTTCTAAAGTTAGGAAGGAGACAAACAGATTGCATGACGGTTGTTAATTTAGTCTCCTTTCTTATTCAGCAATTTCCTCCATTTTAGAAATTTCAAGGGAAGAATTTTACTATATCTAACCACAAAATGCCTGCCATTAAATGAAGCGGAAATAATTATTCGTATTTTCGGATATGCATTTGGAATTTCTGACTAAGAAAGGAAGGTCAAAGTGGCAACCCTGGTTTGTTTGAGGTGCCTCCAAAACAGTTTTGTCATGACAACGTAATTCTGCCAATGAGGTGGGGCTGGAGTATACAATCAAGAACGACAACTGAGAGAGAGGAAGAAAGGAGTGGCCTACTCTCCTTTGGTGTATGCTGCTAAAATCTGAGGTCAAGGGGAGGCAACATTTTTTCTTTTATTGCAACATTTTATCTTTTGTGAAATTTACTGAAAATTCCAATGGGAAACTTAAGCCTAGCTTCGAAAAATTCCGAACTTGAAATTCATATTTAGTCTTTTTTCTCATTTAATATGTATCTCTGGAAACATATATCCAAAAAACTGTCGGTAGATTATACGATTGCTATAATTAAACAAATTTAGTATACAAATTTGGTTTTTGAATTCATTAATACGGAAATAATAGGACATTACCTTAAATAGGATGTAATCACCATGGCAACCTAGAAACATTACGTATCATGAGATATCATTGAATTAATTACGTATGATAGGATTTAATAGAATGAAGAAAACTTTTATTAATATCTTTTTAAGTTTTGATTCGATTTTCATAAAATTTGGAAGGAATCGACAAAATTCTGCATCGATTATATATTTTGAATTGCAAACGATTCGGTTGGGTAGTTTTTGTGCACCTAAAAACGTCTTTTAAAAATAATAATTAGATTACGAAGAATGTAAAAGTAGATTGCATATCTTGAATTAAGTTCAGAAAATACAGAAAAAGAAGCTAAATTTAGGAAAACCTAAGAGAGTAGTATTTCTCAAAATTTTAAGAAAAATTACTGCTAATTAAAAGCATATAAAACTAAGTATAAGACATCTGAAAAAAAAAAAAAAAAAAAAAAAAAAAAAAGAACAATGAAACATATTCATAATTAAGGATTATTATGTGTGTGCGACACTAAGAAATATCTATTAAAAACGTTAAAAAAATTATATATATGGTTAAAGTCGACAGTCGCGCACCTTTGCTTTTGCAGTACGTTATGATTTGACTATTTATTTATGGTTACGGAAAAACAACCATCAAGACTTTGAAAAAAAGTGTTTTAAGATTTTAAACTTCTGCTTCAGTAGTAAAAGGGTATGAAAATGTTGGGGCAAGAGGATTTAAATGATTGTTTATTCACCGGTACTTTATAGTAACAAACAGAGCGGAATATCATTTATATATAAAAGCAATTTAAAGATCCAGCCGCTCTCTAACATTTCTCACAGGTCGGGAAGTTTAGAAGATTGACTATTTGTTTTTATTGCAATGTAAGAAATAAGACAAACATTTTTCTACATTTTTCTGTAATAATATAAAAGATAATAAATAAATAAAATATCATAAATGAACGATAATAAATAAATAACAAAAACTATAAACTGTAATATAAAATATAACTATAAATTATTAAAAAAAAATCTATAACAGATAAATAAACTATATAGTACTATATAGCACTATATAGAAAATAAGGGTTATTGAAATCAGTATGCTTGGTGTATTAGTACCTTGTTGACCTATTTTCTCTCGAAACAAATGTAAAATATTCCTTTTGTGGTTATTTTCTAGGAGAAATTTTCGTAGACTTGCCCAAAACCAATTGGAGTATTTAATATTATTATTATAACTCTCATACAGGTTGTTGTTAACGCTCTTGTTTCACACCAAACTTTGTGTATCTGAATGCATAATATCTTTTTTATGTGTGTGTGTGTGTGTACGAAGAGTGATTATAGCATATATAGTTGTTCCATTTCGCATTCTACATATTATTTCAATATTGCTACTTTTATATTAGTAGGGCGCAGGTGATAAATTACTAAATATTGTTCCATTACAATATTCATATTGCATAATTTTCATTTAAAATATAAACCTTTCACCCATTTAATTTAAAATACATACATTTAAAATACATGACTTTCACTCATTTGATTTAAAATACATGCCTTTCATTATTTCAATGTAAATTACTGAAAAGGAAAATATAAGAAAAAATAATGCCATAAATCAAAAGATTTTATTTAAACATCAAAGAATTGTTTCTAAGTATAAATGCTGTCATTGGTGATTTTTTTTAATCCCGCAGATTTTGGCGAATAGTTGCTATTGGCAAAATTTGTGCCTAATCTGTACAACAAAGTTAATACGGATTTCTTTTTTTTTTTTCAAACACAAAAAAATTCAGATTCATTTTCCATTTTTATTAAATTGAAATATTTTTTATTGTACTGAATATTAGTGCGTGCCTTCTTTTTTTTTCTCCATGTGCTTTAATCTAGTTGTCTACAAAAATATCCCGCCCGTGAAAATGCCTAAATTTTCATGACGTATGTACTTTAACTGTGCTTTTTTTAAAAATCTATTTTGTATTATAATTTGCAAAAGGTTTGAAATTTATTCTTGGTAATTGGTATCGTGGTCACCTTTATAGGTATCTGCTTTGAAAATTGGAACGAAATCCGTTAAATATTTTGTGAGTTATGCTTGAGGAAAGGTTTTAATATTTATCGTAGCTATATATGCGGCAAAGTAACATTGCGCTGTGTATGAGTCTTCGTTTTCACTCAGACAATTAATGTTTGTTTTTAATTATATGATGACTGTGAATTTTTATATTTCCACATTTAAGTTCTATCAATTATAGAAATATGTTTATTTTTTTTTTCAAAATATTTTGTTTTTATTATTTTACTTTAAACAAAAGCAATAGTGATGATACTTAATCTAATATTTATTTTTATCAGTGTAACTTGTACAGAGGCCAGAAAAATGATTTATACATGTATAAATGTTTTCGTTTAAAATTTTGAAGTAATAATTAAATAGAACAACCAACCCAGGAATTCCCGGGATAGAGAATATATGTGAAAATCATTTTTCTATTATTGAAAACTCTAATAGATGTTTTACATTTAATATTTCTTTTAGATTGGCCCCTAACACCAAAGAGCATTTTTATATAAAATATGTCAATTATATATTCAAATAAAATATTGAAATTTATTAAAAGCAGCAATTCCGTATTGGCCTCGTGCCAGACCGAAGAAAACGCTAAAAATTTCGTTATCTATAGCAGTTTTTTTTTATTTTCTTAATTTCAGCGGTTTTAAGCGCTTGTTTCAATTTAATGTCTGTTAAAGTGTTTTATTTATACTATTTTATCTGTTGCTTGATGACGCTTTAATTTCGTTATGGCATGTTAACTGGAAACAAATGCTGAATTTTTTATATTGTTTTAAAGTGCAAACGGATTAATATTTTGTAACCGTCTGCAAGTGATAGAGATAGATTAAAAAAATAAATCATGCTTTAAATTTAATTTAAATGCTGTAATAAATAAGTACATTGCAATACAGTTTTCAAACGTATTGCATTTGAAAGTAGATTTTCCCCCCTATATAACGGTGAAAAATTATTAAATATGCTATGTTTGGGAGTTTAAAAAATTTTCAGTAGCAAAAATCGCAAAACCGAAATTTCATCATCAAGTGTTGCCGTTCGAAAAATAACGTCAGCGTTATGCATTGACACGTTTGTCATTTATAATAAATATAGTCCAACGACATGTTAGACACTTAAAATAATAACATATACTGAGTATTATTATTGTATTTGTTTCAAGTTAAAATAATCCAGAACAATTTAGCTAAATATTTTGTTTTAGTTGAATGAAAGTGACGTACATAAAAATCATTATTACATATATATAATATTAATATAACACGATTTGGAGTTATAAATGTTATCATTCAAACGTTTGAAACAATTATCATTAAATACAGTGTAATAGTTTGTAATTGTGCAAATTGAAAACAAGTTGGAAATTGTACGTCAAACGTGACAAATGAGGGTGCGTTCGTACTATAGCTAGTTATATAAATGTTCAGATCTTGATGATTTTTAATTCTGTGAAATGAATTATATCGTCTGCAGATTAATTTCTGTAATAAAATAAGTATCTCGGTCGCTTGACGATTCAACCTCGGAAGCTCCTATTACAAAAAAGTCCCTCCGGCCTGTACCGGGAGGAAAAGATAGCTTTCCCATATCTTCGTTTGAAAATTTTAGCTAATGTTACACGAAAACAGCAAGTTAAAATGCAAAGAAAACGTTTACAAAAGGTTCGTTAATACTGAATTTGAATAAGAAATTCGCCAAATTATTGAGCAATAGCCAAATTGGCTTCATTTATGAAGACTTATTTTGGTCGCCAAATTTGGCGATATTTCGCCAAATGTCGCCAATTTTGGCGAGAATTTGGCGCTAACGGATATGAATATATCGTTTTATGCGTATGATTGAGAAAATTATTACAACAAAAAATTTTTTTGTAATGTGCTGTCTTGTTTCAAAATGTACGATGTTGTTTGAGAATGTACCACCCTAGAATTTCAAACTGCTCTATCTCAGCCATTTTTAAAGATAGAGGTAAAACAAAAAATGCTCTGGAATCCTTATATCAAGGCCTAACACGTAATTAATAAATAAATTTGAATTTTTAACTTTTTTGTGCATTTATTTTAGTTTTAAATTTTTAAATGGCCGCCATCTTGAAACAAAATGGCGGACCAAGCTGGCCAACGAACTCGGTCGAGATATTGGTGAGCTTAATACACACAATTAGTTTCATCAAAATTGATTTATAAATACGAGCGTTATCGTATGACATAGGTCAGATATATATATATATATATATATATATATATATATGGATATATATATATATATATATATATATATATATATATATATATATAAATCAACATTTGAACGGAGGGTGGTTTTGGGGTCTGGGGGTCATGATCGGTGAAAATATATCGAAATTTTCCGGAACTGCTTTCCTCCGAACGGCTGCAATAGGTAGCTTTATACTTTTTTGTATTGAAAGCTACCTAAAAGCACTGATTTTTTAAAAAAATTTCAAATTTCTTAATAAATATTTTATTAATATCTCCTGAAGTTTTGATTCGATTTTCATAAAATTTGAAATGTCTCGACAGAATTCTGCAAAGATAATACATCTTAAATTTCAAACCATTCGGTTGGGTAGTTTTTGCGTTGTTATATGCGGACGGACGGACAGACAGACGGACGGACCAAGCGACGATAATAGGTGCTACGTATTTATATAATTACGAACGCACCTAAAAATGCAAATTTTCTGAATTGAACTACTGTTTGAATGTTATATTAGTGATTTTTATGTAAGCTACTTTAATAGAATTAAAATAAAATGTTCAGCTAACATATTCTTCATTATCTTTATTTCAAATATAATAAAAATAACACTCAGTATATATTATTATTTTAAGTGACTAAAATTGTGATGGATTATTATTACTTTAAGCAAAGATATATAACATCTATGAGTTATTTTACTGACCTCTGTACAAATTAGATTGAAGAAAATAAATAGTAGATTAGGTATCATCCCTATTATTTTAACTTAAAGTATGATAATCAAAATAAAATCCTTTTAAAAACGGAAAATAAACATTTTTCTAGGAATTATAGACCATAAATTTGGATATACAGGGTGATTATAAATAAACTTGCAGTTTCAAAAGGCTGTAAAATAAGAACCATTGGTCAGAAGTCATTCTGAGTATATATTTAGTCTGAGTATAGTCTGATATTTCATCTGAGTATAGGGAAATTGCAATCCGCTGATCAACCATTGTACTTCACCTGGAGGTCAGGGTACTTAAATCAATCAGAGCTGCCTATTTGTAGTGTGTGACCTCCAACATGACGTCTATTGCAACTGCCCTATACATGAAGCAATGGGAATTTGTTATGCGAAAGAAAATAAGTTCAAAAGTTGACCGATAGATGGCGCTGTACTCGTCCTAACAAGGAAGGTCTCCTTAAAGCGCATACTCAGAATATTTTGAAAAAAATGCTAATGAAGCTACGCATGTACGTAATAAAAGATCGGTGATATTTAGCTGCGGAATCCCAGTAGAAACTATAAAAAAAAAAAATACTTTCGAGTATTTGACGCAAAATGACGCGATTTGGTGAGCAAAACTTTTTCGTTGCCAAATGCAAGCGATTTTAATGTATTTGAAAAATTCTGGTTAAATGAGTGTTTAAATGCGTAGCACTTTACGAATTTAAACTTCAACTATTAAATAGTTTATTATTTTTTTCTATAAAGTTATGCAATACACATACAAATTAACTACTGCTGAAGTTATTTATTTTATACAGTTTTGAAGGCTGGTTAAGTTTTAAATGTATTTTAACAGTAAATGTCCGATTAAACACTCTTTCATTATACATTTCGACTTTGAATAAGTCATTATTTCCACGGCAACAAGACTTTTCTTTAGTTGTCTCCTGCACTAATAATATCGATGACAAATTGACAGTGCTCGGAGTCACACAATTAATTTTTAGTTTAAAGCAATTTTAATCAATTCAAAATTTTGTTCTAAACCGTAGAATGCGATCGGTAATTTTCTTTTAGATGTACATATAATTATATATAGCAAAACCGTAGTTATAAAAGTGAAATTATTTAACTTAAACTTACTTTAACTAGTTCAGTATAAAGAGTAGAAAACGTTTTTCCTAAAAGAGAATTTATCGTAAATGCATGTTTTTTTTCTTAAATTTCATTGTGTCGCCAACCCAGCGATAAATCGCCAAAACACGAAATTTTCATAATTTTTTTACGGACGTTATATCGAGGTTCCGCAGCAAATTTTTTTATAAACGTATATATCCTCATGAGAAGAATAATATGTAATTTTTTCAAAGTTTTCTGAGTATGCGCTTATGGAGACCTTCCTTGTAAGATGCTAATTAAAAGACGTGACATGCTGTTGTGGCACTCTTTGTCAGTCATCCGGCCAGAGTCGCTTCATAAACCCTTTAATGTCCGGAATTTCTTGAACGCAATTGCCGCACAGTCACTGTTCTTGTAAAAAAGGTTCTCAAGCAGAGCCCGATATTGTCGTGACTACCTTCTCAGACGCAGAATAACAGGAACTGCATGTTACCCGCCTTTTTATCACAAGTGTAATATGTGCGGTGCCCATGTCACGTCTTTTAAAGGGCATCTTATGACGAGTACAGCGTCATCTATCGGTCCACTATTGAACTTTTTTTTTTCTTTCGCAAAACAAATTCCCGTTGCTTCACGTATACGCAGTTGAAATATCAGATCATTCGGACTGGTGGTTCTTTTTTTACAGCCTTTTGAAACTGCAACTTTAATTATACACACGCTGTACATTTATTAACTTTAAATTCACTGTAATTTAAACAGGCAGTGATTATATTTGATTGTTCTCTGCATAGAATTAACAAGAACGAGAAGGAAGATGATCAGCCAGTTTCACTCTGATGCCCGCGGGGGCTGATGGGAAGGTAGCTAGACGCTATTGGCGAAAACTTGGCATAGACGCGTATTTCTATCCATCGCGCGGTGGCTTTTCGCTTATGTCATTGTCATCGTCATATCGTGACTGTCAAACTCGCTCTTCGCCTTTTAAGAAGTGTATTTTTCATTTAATTTCGTTTTGGCTAGTAAAAAATGAAGTCCAGTAAATTTACAAAAAGTAAGTTTTATCTGGCATTAAACATTTCATTTAAAAATAATATTTCAGTCTAATATAACTTGCAATGTTGTAATTTCCTTTAAGTAATCAAATCCTCAATTCTTTTATATAAAATAAGCATAGCAACTATAATAAATTTCTGTTAGTAAAATAATAAATAGCCAGTACCTTATTTTGTTATTTTATTTATGCAATAAGAAATTTATAGCAAATTGGAGCTGACGAAGAATGAAAGAATGACAGCTGTTGTAAAATAATATATAAAAGTAAACAAAAACTCTCAATTGGTTTTTAACTATTGAGTACAGCAAAAACTTCTGTAAAAGTTGAATAAAGTTTTTTTTTTTTTTTTTTTTTTTTTTTTACTTATGAACACCAAATAAAGAAATTGGATTGAAAAGGTAAAAATTTTCTTCTTCTTCTTTTTTTTTTTTTTGAAACATTGAATGTTAAAAATCCCCACTGAGTTTTAATAATGTTGCTATTTAATACTTTGGGAATTTCAGATAATAAGAAATAAGTATAAATAAGAAAATATCGAGGAAAAAACGTGCCAAGCAAGCGATAAGTACGCCATACTATCCATCTGCTTTGGATTAGTTTCGGTAGTAAGCGCAAATAAAAAAATCCAATCGCAAACAGTGAGCAGGGAAAAAACTTTGTAAAATACCTTTAACTTCATTTTCGCTCTAGTTAATTCTATGTTTCTCTGTATAACAATAATTAAAACTACAGAAATATCTAAAAAAAATCCATTTTCTTCCGAAATACTGAAAGGTTTTCATAAAGCTTAAAAGCAAGACTAAAAAATAAATAAAATAAGGCAATCAAATAAAGAGCAAAATCAGTCAAAAGAACGAATGGGTAAAATAGATGCAGCTAGTTTTCGCCACTCCCCTGTAAAGTTGTTTATCGGGCACTACTTACTGGGGTACCCACTTTATTCGACGCATTTACATTATGCCTACTGCAGCTAACCTTCTTTACGGGGTAGGTATTCTTTGGGTAGAATACAGAAATTTTGTGGTGCCTATGAAGTGCCACCACTTTTGTCATGGCAATGTCATGCTTAACCCTTTCCGGCCTCTTCTGTTTTCTGTTTATAAAATGATGAAATAATGGAACGACACCAGAATTTAAAAACGAATCCATTAGAAAATAAGAACTTGCTTACTTTCTCGTACTTTATAAAAGGAAAAGTTTAATTAAACATTCTTGGTGCCGTTTGTCAGTTTTGGAATTAAAATTAGGTGTCCTTTTTTGTGGACACCGCCCGCTAAAGGGTTAAAATGGGGTAAGGCGAAAGGGGGGATTACACACAAGAACTATGATTTAGCGATCGATGCTCTCCCTCTTGCTGCATGCTGCTTAAATCTGAGGCTGGGCGTTACGGGATTGGTACTTTAGTGTTCTTGCCAGGAAGGTAAATAGTAGCATATAGTTTTTGTGAAAAGAAAAAGGAAATAGGGGACGATTAAGGAATGCTTTTACCTGCGATTATCAATAATTAATTATGGGATTATCAGATTCTCTTTTTACAGAACTAATTAGCGGGTAGAAATAAACAATTGTAAGTTATAAAAATGATTTTTGAAAAATAGTCCAGTAGAAATAGCATTTTACCTTGCAAAAATTCGGGTAACTTTGATTTTTGGATATGTCGTAAAGGTTGACCCTCTAATAGAAAAACCAAGTTTTCGACCTTCTAGACCTTGTGCGTTTTTCACAATATCGAAAAAAAAACAATATTTTTCGGCCCTTTATTCGATTTTTCTTAAATAACGCACTTTTAGTACATTTTACAGAAAAATCACTTTCACCATTTTGTAGAGGATAAAATTCTCTACAATATGCACCATTCATGTTTGTAAATTGTCCAAATAGGGGGTGAGATACGGAGCCGGGAAAATAGGGTAAAATTTGCAAAAAGGGCAAAAATCCACAAATGACATTAGTTTTTGCTTAATAACCCAGTTTTAGTGCGTTTTAGAGACAAAAGTGTCATAATGAAAATTTTTGTAAAGCATGAGGTAGTCTATAGGTTTCATTTATGAGATTATTAAATATCTATAACAGACTCTAAAAATCAGAACAACACGATTTATGGTTAAAACAGGAAAATACCGCCTGACAAGTTATTAATTTAAAAAACGAGCTTTTATTTTTGATATTGAAAACACGATGTGGTTAATTAATTATAGAATGTACAAGAAATTAATCAACAAATATATAGTAGGTATAGTGACTTTGTCATGCATGTTTCCTTTTTCTGCTGCTTGACCCTAGTAATGATATCATCGTCTCTGATACTTCCTCGTCCGTCTCTGTACTTTACTCGATTGGTTGTTCTAGGTCATCAAAGTCCTCAAGGTCCAGTATAATATCAGGAGCGTTGCCACATAGTTGGTTGTGGCATTTCACACATTAATTGAGGACTTCAAGCCTACCTTTCTACAACTACACTTCGTACTGCAACCTTTTTTGCAATGGCAAGATATTAAATCGAGTAAAGTGTGAGGGGCTGGTTCATTCATCATGTTGAGTGGAATGAGCCCGTGACCACCCCACTTCCAGCCCCATTCAAGAGGATCCTTTTCGTTTCCCAGCCATGTCAAGAACTTATAGGTATGTTCGGAACGCTTGATATTCACTAGCATCGCGAGTAGGTGGTAGTCTTGCTAAATTTAATTTAAGATTGTTAGCTTCTTTAGCGAAGCTGACATAACGCAATACATTCAAATTTTGGCTGGGATCATCTCCATACAGTGCAAGAAGTACAGCTTCTGTGGCTTCAACAAGTATGTGCCTCTCTGCATTTGAGTCCTTAAAGATTTGAACTTTTTTTTTCAGGGATGGGTTCTGAAGAATTCTGCAATATTTCATTTTCCCATGGCTGTAGAGCGCAGAAGTGGTGTCGCAACCACTTATTGCATGAAGAAAAAGAATATTTTGTCCAACTTCCTTAAACTTGAAACACTTGTTGGTGTAGAGAGCATCAAGCAGTTTCTCATTAGTTTTTATATCTAAGATAAATGCTACCACTATTTTGACGGTTAACACGAAATTTCGGATAACACGAAAAAAATTCGCAGTCCCTTCAATTTCGTGTTACCAAGATTCGACTGTATTTAAATGATACAATGAATTTAAAAGTTCCGTTATTGTCTTTACGCAGGTATTTTCATATATACTTTAGAAATCAAAAAGAAAATATTTTGTTTCCGAAACTTTCATTAATGACAATATTAACATTTTAAGTTAAAACTTGCACCAGAATAATGAAAGAATAATTTTTTTATATAATTTATGCCTAATTTTCTTGTTATTGAAATTGTCAGCCATTGACTAAATCAGGTGTGTCGATTGCCGACTCTGTTAGGCACTTGATATACTGAATAATAATTAGTGAATAAAGGAACATCCCTGGGTTAGCGTACTGCCGTTCGGTAATACCGTTACCCAGGGTTCTCAGAAGGATTTTATTTTTTTTTCCAAACTACTATTTTTAATTAATTTATTTTTTTTCCCGAATCTAAGTAAAATTACTTAGATTCTCAAGTCACGTCACTTGGTAAAAATCAGGTATTTTAATTGGCTGGCACTGTTTTATATGACAATAAATCTGTAAAAGAAATAGCAGATGGCAGCAACAAAAGTGATTTTATTCACATAAATGTTTACAAATTTATTGGTAACGAGGAAGATATTAAACGCTCAACGGCTGGGTTCGCCCTCAGCCGAGTGGTCTTCCTCAGGCATTAAATTAAATTTATTGGTAAAAATACACAAACAGAAAAAATTCAAGGTTTATACAGAGAAAATAGAAATAATGTGTAGCTCCGCCCTAAATCCATTCCATTTTCCCTTTTTTAGTAATATTTTTTTATATAGATAAGTTTAAATATTTACGTGTGATACCCATCGCACAACTTGAATCTAAATAAATATATATATGACATGATCAACCATAAGAAATATTTAACACAGACAAATATGCGTAATAAAAAAAATAGTATCAGGTATGGGTATGTTTTTAACTTTTTAAGAATATATAGCATCGTTTTTTACACATTTTTTTTCAAATTAGATAATTTTCTAGACTAATATTAATACAATTTACATCTGTATTCAAATCGTACCGCGGAGACGATGCTCCGCCTACTTTATATACCTAGATTTTCTGCACTGATGTTTTTACCCTGAACATATGCATCATAATGACGATGGGCGGGGTTTAAATATAAAAAACAGCGAGGGCGGAGTACAGATGTAGGAAAAACCTATTAACAGGTGTTTGGTAATATTATATTTGGTGAAAAACATACAGTGGAACTTCCCTTTAACGAAGTCCCTATTTAACGAAGTTTTCTACTTAACGAAATTTTCTGCAGAACTTTGACTTTGAACACCATTAGCATGTAAATTAATCTCCACATTACGAAAAATATATTCTATATAACGAAGTTTATTCCACTTTTGTACGCGTACAGAATTCAAATTAAGCGATTGGTGTTCGAAGAATATGCAAATTTTTTTTCAGCGGATTCGATTGTATGAAAATGAACACATTTAAATAATTTCCATTCTGCTTGGTGCTAAATAAAACAAATTTTTTTCACACTAAGAAAAACACTTGTTATCACTATTCTCCCACTCCGAGACTCCAGCGCTGACAGTTGGGGGAAGTCAAAATCCCCTTTTTACTTTCAATGATATAGAAGATGAGGTGTCGCAATGGCGTCAGATGCATTGAAACAAAAAATATCTATTAGAGTCAGACAGTTACCATTCTGACATTCCACTGCTGATAGACAATTGCTTTGTACATCCAAAAGAACGTGCTTCAAAATACGAATCGAAGAACATCAAAGTTATTTTTGTTCCTGCCAATACAGCTAAACTTCAATCATTAGTCTAAGGAATAATAAAAAATCATGAAGTACATTATCGAAAAAGACAGAAAAAAGCCGATGTAGTGAAAATATTAGTTTGAGATTCTGTGTGTATCAGAGCTGATGAAAGCTTGGGAATGTGACGTGATTTCATCGACCGTACACAACTGTTTTGTAAAAGACGGCTTCATAATTAAAACTGAATCAAATGCTTCTGAATCCAATACCTGTTTGTCATATCTCAAGAAAAAATTTCATGAATTTAAGTTAATTTCTATTTAACGAATTTTCTTCATAACGAAGTTTTTAAGTGTAACGATGAGGCTTCGTTAAATGGAAGTTCGACTGTATTACAGTCGAGCCTCGTTAACACGAAATTGAAGGGACTGGGAATTTTTTTCGTGTCATCCGAAACTTCGTGTTAACCGTCATAATAGTGGCGCCATCTATGTTAGATATAAAAACTAAATAAATTAACCTACAAATATATCCCTGCTGAAAAAATCATAAATTAATAAGAAATAGTAAATTTCATTAACAAATTAATTATCGTTTTTTAGGCAATAATAATTTTATTTACATGCTAATCATATTTTTAAATAGTACGTTATTGACTTTGGCTTCAATTTTTGTAGAGTACTTTTTTTGGAACTTATGGACCTAATCTAATTTGTCCAAAGCTTGGGAAGTATCCTTCTGATCCATAAGGAAACGTTGTACAGTTTTCAATGCTGCGGTAGATTCATTTATTGACACTAAACTTTTCCGTTCTGTGTCAATTTCTTCTGCCTCGTCTGACACTTCAATGTTGTCATCTTTATTTTTCAGAAATTATTTCTTCGTCTGTCGTCACATTCGAAGTCAGCTCATCTTGATCTATGCAAATGTACTTGGAAAAAACAATGTCTAAGATAGAATTTACCGATTTTGGCAACATATCTTTCTGCAGACAAGTCTATGACGCTATTTAAATCTTGTCAGTCATCCGTTAGAAAATATGAAATCGCTCTCACCGAGAGCATCAGCAAAAGCTTCTGCTTCATCTTGCAAAACTGCAAAAGTTAAAGCAATGTTCTGGCTTATTGCCTCTTTTATCCACCGCAAGAGAGCAATTTCAATTTATTCATTCTTTCTTCTACACATTCGTTTTCTTACTCGTTTAAATTAACTCACAACATAAACTGCTTCAATCTTTTTGCAATTCTTTAAAATTGTAGAAGAATTGTAGGTATCCTAAACTTCGCCGCATTTTGTGATTTTTTCAGCACTTTACCGCTAACTTCGTTTAATTTTTTTGCTTGGTTTCTTAAGATACTGCTTGCTGTTTTCGACTCATCTTTCACAGAATTCTACAGAGCAACTATGAAATTTAACATATATAATCGTTGCAGAATTTTGTCGAGTCATTTCAAATTTTATGAAAAGGGAATCAAAACTTAAAAAGATATTAATAAAAGTTTTCTCCATTCTATTAAAACCTATCGTACATAATTAATTCAATTATATCCCATGATAGGTAATGATTCTAGGTTGCCATGGTGATTATGTCCTTTTTAAGATGGAGTTCTATTATTTCTGTATGACTGAATTTAAAAACCCTTGTTTTTAATTTGTATACTAAAATTGTTTAATTGTCTGAGTGAAACGAAGACTCATATACAGCGCAATATTACTTTGCTCCATATATAGCTACGATGGATATTAAAACCTTTCGTCAAGCATAACTAAAAAAATATTTGACGGATGTCGTTCTAATTTTCACAGCAAGTACATATAAAGGTGACAACGACACATATTTATTACCAAGAATGAATTTCAAACCGTTTGGAAATTATATTAAAAAATAGATAAAAAAGCACAATTAAAGTACATACGTCACGAAAATTTAGTGCGTACGTCATTTTCACCGGCGGGAGGTTTTCGTGAACAATTGGACTTCAAAAGTTCATGGAACATGGAGCAAAAAAAAATATGCACTCACTAATATTCAGTGCAATAAAATATATTTAAATTTTTGAAAAAAAATGGAAAATTAATGTGGAATTATTTCTGTTTGAAAGAAAAAACGTGCAATAACTTAGTATTAGAGATTTGGCGCAAATCTCACCAATACCAGCTTTTGTATTTTGCGTGTGTAAATTAGAAACAATTCTTTGGTGTTTAAGTAAAGGGTTTTAATTTATGGCATTATTTCTTCTTATTTTATTTTCCTTTTTAGTATTTTAAATGGAATTAGCGAGAGGATGTATTTTAAATTAAATGAGTGAAACACATGTATTTTTAATGTATGTATTTCAAATGAAATGAGTGAAAAATTTATATTTATATGAAATGAATGCAATTTGAAGATGTTATAGGATCAATATTTGGCGATTTATCATTTGCGCCAGGTTAACATAAAAATACCAATATATCAAATGGTATGTAATATGTGAAATGAAACAATTATATTATAACCACCCATCGTACAATAAAAATAGCTAATATTCTGCATTCAGAGGGAAAAGTTCCATATCCTGTGCCTGTAGATTTGGCGAGTTCTTTTTTGGTGATAAGTGTTTCGATGTGGTTGTTGCAATCTTCAGTCTTTCGGTTACCTTTTCTAAATGTTATGTTTTGCAGATGTAATATTATGCAAATATATTTTTTGTAGATATTTTTTTTTAATTTTGTATATATCTATATACAAGGCTTGACAAATGCGGTCGCCAGGTCGAGAAAGAACTTGTTAAATGACAAGTTATGCAAACGAATTCGACAATAGTGGCTATTGGGAAATGGAGGTAGTTTCCAATAAATTGGGAACACTCTTAAACTGTTGCTGGCATTTAAAGTGTTAATATGACTTAACGACTTCATTAATTAAATGCATAACTTTATTTAACATTCTATTTATATATATATTTTTATAATTTCCTAAGTGAATTTTATTATTTAATTTATTTTTTTGACAAATTTCTGTGCTCCGGGTTGGTGATATTCTTAAAATATTTACTACCAATGCTATTATGAATTTTTTTTTATTCAATAGATGAAGATATAAATTTATGCAAATGTGCTTACCAAATAACTTAAATGAATATAAAAATATAACTACAAATGTATATCAATCTTTTCCACAGTTTTTGTTTAGACTTCGTTTTTACTTAATAATAATAATAATCTTAGTTTTTTCTAATTATATATATATATATATTTTTTTATTTCTTTTAACATAAAGTGAAAAATATGTTAATTAATATTGCTTTAAATTAACATTTTCAGTTTTTTTAAGCAATGCATATAATTTAAATTTAATGGCAATAGTTTATATTTTTTATAAAATTTATAGTTAAACAAATAACTTTGTTTGTTTATTTATTTGCATCCTATCTTTAATATATTTTGTATTACCTATTAAATACAATTTTTATTGAATATTTTACTGTTGCTTTTTATCAATATAGCTTGTTGGAAATGATTTCTTTGATTCACTATTTAGATAATTATGAAATTATTTTAAGAACCAATTCTGTTTGATCATTGGACATACATGGCAGTACAAAAGTGATTTGTCTCTCTCGCTCTCTCTCCCTTTTCCACTCTTTATGGATGTATATAATTCCGTTTTGATCTTTAATTCTTAAGGTAACATATATTAGCGAACATATAGCGAGAACTAGAATACTGCATTCACATTCTTTGAAGTACCTACCGGGCCCCGGTTGAAATTTGATGAATATAACAGTACTTAAAATGTATCCAAACAATCATGTGTGTAATTATAATAGTTATCGCACAATAAATATTTATGATTAAGGCAAGGCTTTGTGCTCACCCCTGTATTCTCGTATTTAAAAATTCTCAGCTGTTCTGTATGTATTGCTCAAATAAACACTAAATTCTGCTAGTATACAAATATTCAACTTATACCAGTAAGATCTACAGAAACACGTTGTAATTACAGAATATGCTGTTTGCCAGGTATTCCACTAATATCTTCATGTTGACTTCAATAGCGAGTGAGCGCCATTACGGCATTAAGTCCTCCTCGTTGTACTTTGATAATTAAAGTTTTGTCAAGGACCTCTGCCTCCAGCAGTGCAATAATGCATTCACACTCTCTGGTCTGAACTACCAAATGGAGCAAAGTTGAATTTTCATGAATATAACAATACTTACAAAGTATCCAAAAAATCATATGTCGCAGGATGCTGGATCTTGAAACCGACAGATAGGGACCAAGTTAAATCTCTACCGTGCTTTTGCTTTCAACCAACGCCATCTTTAGCACAGTTCTTAAATAAAGGGAAATTCAATTAATTTTACACAATTAGAGAAAAAATCCTCAAATTTTAGGAATTTTTGGAGAATGGAGATTTTTTCTTTCCAAAAACGTTGAAAAAATATAATTTTTAATACATACTTAAGTATTTTTTGAAGTGTTACAACAAAGGACTTCAGATCGCTGTTAACAGATCCAGAACACGCCCAATCTTTCCATTTACTTGTGTTACCAGATGTCAATATTAATCGTCAGTTGAAAAGTCAAATGGTCCCCCCGGTAACAAAAGAATGTTTTCTCTGTTATCATTCTATTTGATCTCGCGGTCGTGTATGTATACAATATATAGCTTTCGCATTTTTGACAGCAGTGTGTTGGATGTGGGTATAGACAGTTAAGCAAATATAAAACTCTGGCACTCCGGGAGTGCCGACAGAAGTGAAAAAAACTTGAACAATTATGTGTGTATTTTTTAAATCGTCAGGAAATCAGGGTTCGCACGCTTTTAAGCCACGCCCCATTTTGTAAGGTCTCTTCTACCAGTAATCGCATAAAACTATCTTCTACCTAATGAATCTTGAATACCTTTAGGAAGAAAATGATTTTTCAATTATACTAGTGGCAGAGTCGTTACAAAATGGGGCGTGGCTTAAGAACGTGCGAACCCAAGAAATGTTTTAATATTACTGAAATATAATAATAATATATATAAATTAATATATAATATGGTATGATAATTATATGCATATAATTTATATATATATATATATATAATTATATATACTTTATATATAATATATGTCATATAATATATATACATAAATTTATATATTTTATAAAGTGATATAATTATAAATAATATATATAATAATAATATAATATAATATATATAATATATATATTACATTAATATATATATATATTAATATAATATATGTATATATATTTATAATATATTATATATATATATTTATATTATATTATGTATAATTAATTAATATATAACACTCTGTAGTATAAATATTATATATATATTAAAATATGTATACCTTTACATATATATAAAACCTTTATTTTCGCAACCGTTGGTCCTAGATGCATACTTCCAATTACAAAAATGGTTTAACCCCTTGGGGACGAGCGACACGTATACGTGACGCATAAGATGTTCAGAATCCTCTCTTATTCCCACCAGTTACTTTTTATTGTAAGCTTTGCTTTATTTAATGTCAACATTTATGCGATTCAATTAGGTGAAAATTTCTGTTTTGAAAAACCGGTGGTACAAGATTGAAAATTCTGTAAAGCACGCTCGTCGTGAACGGGTTAAATAAGGTAAAGGATTATTTTTAAAGCGATTTGCGTCAAGAAAAACATTTATTAAAAAAATACGAAATTTAAATTTTTATACGCTCCCCCGGTCCTATAAGTGATATTTAGTAAACATTTACTGTGACACTAACAAGTAAAACAAAAAAAGTCCCATTCATCTAACATTAAAATTGACCGAGTAATAGCTGTTTAAAATTGGAGTATATTTTTTGCTGCGAAATAGGGGTCATTCACAAATGTAGTAGAAATATAAATAATTA
>CAWVPG010000200.1:0-68677 GCA_963931845.1 Maratus michaelseni | reverse complement strand
GTTTTCAAATTTACGGTTAAATATTGAAGTCAATACAAGCGCAATCACATGCATATATACACTTTCAATTTCTATAATCTTTTTCCATTAACTTGTTTATTACTATCATAAAATCATTTTTCTTTACTTTTCCTAGATCAAAAATCATTTGTTTCTATACCTGGTATCTTAGTTTTTCCGTATCAGAATTCATTCCATTGTAGGATATTCTATTTCTGTCATGTGTCTCGTTTTCACATTCAAAGACACACACACACACATATATATATTCTATTGAATGAAATTTCATATTTTATTAACACTCTATTGCCCCTGATTAAAATATATGCTAAAAATTCAGAAATTCTGCTTTCATACCAGAGATTTCGAAAAAGTAATTTTGTTTTATTCTACCATGAAATGTCTGTTTATAAATAAAGCAAAAACTACTATTCCAAATTTTTGGTTCGAATTCGTAATTTCTGAATAAGATAATCCGCCTAAATCGGCAACATTGGTTGAACGTATATAGTATCTACGGCATGAGACGTTTAGAATTCTTATATTATAAATCTGCTTATTGCATTGTAAGGAATGATAATCGCGTAGGTCATTAACCTTCGAAAGTGTAGAAATCCTTAACTCTACAATCCGCCAATTTATGACTGTACGGCAAATGTATGCAGTTCCATTTTATTATAATCTAAAAAGACAGTTTTTTAAGTTCTTTCAAAAAGAAAATAATGATATTTTCTTAAGAGATATAAATTAGCAATTCTTTTGATTAAATATTTATGTATGAAACTTATGACCAAACAAATTCATACAAGATGCTAATTTTATATCTTCTAATAGAATATTAAATTTTAGTTGGCAATTAGAATAAAAGTTATCTTTTTGTATTGATTATATAACAATCATTTTCAGATGCGACCTTTATTTAATATAATTTTTAATTTATTTTACAGCTTATACCAAGGTTTTTCATTAGCTGTCAAAAATAAATCATCATCACGTGAGTTTCCAAATGTTTGTTGCTCTGATGATAAGAAAGTTCTAGGTCTTGGGGACACAGATAATGCTAAAGAGTCTCCTGATAGTTTTGAAGAACTGTCTAAAAAACTTGAGAACAGACTGTGGTTCTTCAACGCAGTATCCAAGTCCAACTGCTGTGACTGCTATAAAGAAGGTGCAAAATTAAGTGAAAGTGAAAATTTTAAGAATGTAAGTACAACATTAGTGTTGCTAAATTCTTTTTAGCTAATATATTTAATTTTTTAGTTCGGAATGGATACCATTGAACTATCGTGGAAAATCAAACTGTATTATGGGGGCAAACATTTTTTGTTTGTTTACCGGTACTACAAAATAAAAGATAGGTTATTTTTGTTTTATGCTTCATGCATACGTTTCAAGTTCCTGTATTAAAAAGTTAAACATGAAGTTTTTCTTTTTGTATTCTTATACTCTATGTATACAAGCCAAATAAACCTTTTTAAACAATAGAATTATTTGAAATACATTGTTTTTGTAAAGATCTAGATTTGAAAAGTAAAATAATCACTTCCTTAATCGGGAACAGTTTACATACAAGCTCCACAAATGTAAGAAGAATTAATTTCAATTCCAGACCAGTCTGACACATGCATCGTATGATGAAGAAATCTATAAATTTTAATTCCGAATAAGATTTCTCTGTTTTAAGCATTTTTATGTAGAAAATTTATTTATTATTTTACTTCAATATTTTCAAAGACGATATGCAAAATACATTTTTATTTAAAATAATTATTTATACACGAACTACACTTTATACACAAGCTCAAAATGAAAACACGCCTTTGTAGAAGAATTAATCATTCCTTTTTTAGAAAATTCATTTAAAGAATTTTACACAAGTTAAAAAATAACTTCACTGCAACAATGACTAAAGCTAGAGTAGTTTAACGATTGTATTGGACATCCTTTGTTGGCAATTCATTACTCCATATCATACAATCGGTTTTGTATTTTCCTTCTTTTTCTGTGTGGTTTTTGCCTTTAAAAATGTCTATTTCGACATCATTTATTATATTCCTTTAATTTGGTAAAAAGCGTACAATAAAAACTATATAAAAGTAAACTAAGTTGCATTAGACTGTTGACATGTTTCAGCTCCATCGGAACCATTATCAAAACAGCCTAATAAAACTTATTTTACTGTTTGTAAAGTTTTTATTTTACGCCTTTTAGAAATTAAAAGTATATTAATACAAGGTGTTATAATTTGTTATATTATCATAGACTACACTTAAATTTTCTTTCCTGTCACTTCTCGCCTCTTTAAAAAGCCGATTCCCGTACAGCCCCACAAGAAAAAATATAATAAAAAGCTGCCTCAAACAAGTTTCTGCAAGAGTTTTAATGATCTGGCTAAAAATGTGGCCTAGCATCGTAGTAGGCCTAGCATCGTAGTTGTTACAGAGAATATTAATGGTGTTTTCGTAAATTGCTACGGGGTGGAGGAAGAGGGTGCAGATTGAAATCTAAACAATTCTGTATTATCTAAGCAATGAAATCCTACTTTAGAAATTTTATTATAATGCTGAATTACTCTCAATTACCATGAAAACATATGACATTGTCAAAAGTAGGGAATTAAAAAAAAATCGCCAACTTTCAATACATTTTATGCGTGAATATAATGTGTTAAATAACCAACCATTTTATTTGCACTAGCAACATTCAATATAACATTCACAACACACAATAATGGAGCATGAAAAATATAAAAGTAAGAGATACAGCTTGTTGCCATACGGCTTGTATAAATGTACATACATCTTAGAAAACTTCATCACACATTCATAAAAACATAAACATATTTTCTGCATGAGAGAAATACTACAAGAATGTGTAGCGATTTCGTCTCACTTGAACATTATAAAGCAGATTACTAGCTTAGTGTAACTGGCTTGGCCTTTTGCTTGACGCTAACGTTCTCGCCTACTGTTTATGACATCCCTGATTCAAATCCCTCCAGCGCCAATGTCTTCAAAATCAAGAAAATTTTCCTATAATTTATATTACATTGATAGTGTGACGAGCAAGAACGCATAAACTTTTAATCTGAAATTATTGGATGCATTGTTTTGCAAAGGTTTCTGATAAGATGCCCAATTTCTGGCACTTGCATGCGAATATTTGGTTCTCAATTTTCACAGAGATATATCGTTGAGAAACGTAGAAAAATTAGCTTTTCTTTCTCCGGCATGATTTTGAATTCATCTGTCAAATAACGCTACAATTCTGGTAGACTTTATTATTATAATACGATTTTTAGTTCACTGTGAGATGTCAAGTTATTGAAAAAATCGTATTCAGCTTAGTTTAATCTCATTGGTTTCTTGTAGATGCTAAAAACATTTAATACCCGTTTAAAGTCTTCCAGAATCTTATCGTTAGATGTTAGAAAATATAATTAAATCGAGACTTTCAGAGCTTCGAGGTCCTCCTGAATGTTTGTATGTGTATTTTTTAACAGATAGATGTTGTTATTATTCAAAGACCTTTCTTCAAGAGAAAAGCAATCGATATTTTATGTTCCTATATACTCGAAAGTATACATAAATATCTTCTTAAAAGGAGACACTGGCGAATTAATAGAATTATTCTGTAAAATGATAGAGGCATTATGTTCATTTTTCTAAACATATGTCGGCTAATTACGCCAATTTGATACACCCAGTCTTCATCATTTAAAACCTTTGGTCATTATGGTCTACTTCTTCTACTATCTTTGTAAGCAGTTTCGTGAAATGGCAAACCCCTTCCACTACATATTTGCCTTACTTCATTATGGAGCAGGAGGGACTGATAATCGCTTTTCATATCTTCGAAAATTAGTTTCAAAAGTTTGCTTTTAAGAAATAGTAATTTTATTTGTTAATTTGATGGCATCGTTCAACTCTATCACAACTTCAGAAGATCAGAAGACATTTTTCGCAAGCCTAGCGTGTATCTATAAAGTACACAACAGTTGCTGCTACAGCTGTTTACTTAATTTTTAAATTTAGCAATGACTTCAGTATTGTGATGTTGCACTTTGCGTCATGAGCATATCTGCACAGTTTTTCTACGGTATTTCATTTGACGATAACAACTCAACCAAAACACTGAATATTTATTTCCCTGGAGTGTTGATTTAATGAGGTCTGTAAAAATGTACATTTAAACTGGTGTTTCAAATTGCAGGAATCATTTGTGAAATGATCGAAGATAATTACTTCAAAACAATTGAAAATCTTTAAAGAACAATTAAAATTAAAAATGGTTGATTTTCTTCATCTGCATCGTATAAAATATTATATAAAGTGTCGAAACAGATATATTAACTTATAGTAAATACAATGTGCGCTTTAAATGTTTTGCGGAAATACCATATATTGCAAGAGTCATTTCGATTAAAATGCATATTTAAAATATATCATAGATTTTTTGTTCATTTTTGTCCGTGTCTGAGCTATTTTTTTATTTCTTTTCAGGATATAGTAACCTGTCCAGAATATAAAAGAATTAAAGAGACAGAAGAATACACAGATTATATCAAACGATGCATATATACTTCACTGTTAAAAGGGTAAGAAATTTTCTTATTTCATTTTTACATTCATCAAGTGAAGAATATTTTAAGCTATTTCTTATAAAATTTAAATTTAAATAATTTTACTCCGAATTTAAAACGTTCCATTTTTTTTCAAGCTATGACGGTTACATTTTTAAGAAAAAGTGCAAAAAAAAAAAAAATATTCGTTTTTAAAACTAAGTAATTTTACTGTGCATGTGTATTGTAGTGGTATGACATAAAACATTTTTATGGAATAAATCAATTTACATTTAAAAATAAAATAAAACACAGAAAATTTTGTCACTCTATCCAGTTATTCTAACAACAACAACAACAACAACAACAACGATAACAAAATATCTTTATTCAATTTATTAATATTAGGTAGATAGTTCCATGCCTTTGATTGTGAAATCTAAGTACGCTTAGACTGGTTATAATGGTTAACATAATTTTCTGCACTTGTATTCCCTGGCATACGTGCAACATTTCATTTAGGAGAATTTTCCTATCATCTAAAATTATTTAACAGACTAACTATGATAAATGTTAGCTAGAAATTCTATGTTCTCCAGATTTCTAATTTGTAAATAAGAACAGTTTATTTCACAAATAAATTATTTTAATGTTAAAAATAACATTATTTCTAAAATTAAACAATAAACACAAAGAAAAAAAGTAATATTAAATGAAAATGTGTACTTCATTTGTTTAAAATAGTTGCCCATGCCACGTTATTTTAACTTCATGCACTTAATAAAACACTTGCCCATGCAACGTTATTTTATTGAGTTATATATCTATCTATATTAAAAAGGAAAAACATGAGAGTTAGTAACGCCGACGTCATATCGATGGTTGCAATTACTGACTGACCAATTTTGATTTTTTACGAATTTATTAACTTCTAAACATTGCACAATTTCAAATTTTACATCGCCGTATATAGAAAAACAATGTACTTTCAAATGCAATGTGTTTGAAAAGTATTTATTAATTTAATGTTTTTTTATGCTTTTTAACATAATTTTCAAGCATGATTTTAAAAAAATCTAACTCTATTGAGTGTAGCACCATTATGGAAGATTAACACGCTTACATTTGCTTTTGGGTGTTGTTAATGTGCAATCTAAAAAAATATAAAACGTAAAATAATTATCAGCGTTTTCTGTTAAAAATGAAATTTACCGATGTTCTGCATATTGGCCAGTGTGTTCCATTACCCGGGAAATTGAGATTTGGTATCTTGATAAACGTCAAAATGTAAAAAAACAAAAAAAAAAACAATATCTATTACTTGAGAAGTAATAAGCCTTTAGTAATGAAGGTACATTTAAAAATACATTTTAAAAGTGAATACGATTTCTGATATTCTTTTCATTAATGACAGAGCATATAGAAGGATTGAAACTTGTATTTATAAACGAAGTATAATTCCTGGAGGGAAATAAATAATTTTTCCATGTATTTTACAGTATATAAAAATTTAAAAAATATATATTTGAATTAATTAAAAGATGTGGGAGTTTTATTTTCTTAATATTTTTCCAAAAATGTCGATGGAATCTGACGTTTGTAGCAGAAATAGGAATGAATAAAATTAGCTTCCCAGTTTTATTTGTAAAGCGGTTTATTTCTTATTTGAAAAAATATATAAGGTATGTCTCAAAAGTTTAAGCACAAGCATAAAATGTCGATTTTCAAAGAATTATTAAAAGTTAGAATGAATAACATTTTTATTAAACATTAACATTATATTTAAATAAATGATATCAAAAGTAAAATATATATATATATATATATATATATAATTGTAAAAAATATAATAAAAAAATGTTTAAAAAAACTGTCTCAAAAGTTTATGCACAATGTCAAAAACAACCAGATTTATAATTTTTACAGAACTTTTATTTACAAATTATTTTTCCGTGATTTCGGATTAATTCAAATAAACGTGCGTCCATCGAAATTATTAGTTTTTGTAAGGTTTCTGGTGGCAAAGAGTACCATGCTTTCTCAATAGCCTCTTAGAGTTCTTCAATAGAGTCATACTGCTTTCCATTGCGGTAAACCTGGCGGGTTAAAATACCCCAGACATTCTCAATCGGGTTTAAGTCTGGACTTAAAGCTGGCCAGTCAAGAACTTTAACATTTTTCTGAGAAAGCCAAAGTTTTGTAGAATGTGATATGTGGATTGAGGCATTGTCTTGTAGAAAAGTCCATTCAGGATCCTCCAAAATGTCACCGAATGGAAGCAAATGTTGGTTTAGCGTCTCTTGATATTTTTTTGAATCTTGTCTTCCTTTTAGAAAAGCCAGAGAGGTCTGGCCATTGAATCCAAATGCCCCACAAACCATAACAGATTTACCGCCTTGCTGCATGCTGAAAAATGACCTTGGTTCCTTTCGTAAATCATGCCAATACGCGTTCCAACCATCAGGGCCATCTAAGTTCCACTTTTTCTCATCGCTGAATAAAACAGTAAGCCATTTGTCCCCGTAGGACAGGTGTTTTTTAGCCCAGTTCATTCTTGCCTGTTTGTGATGTAATTTGAGAGACGGTTTGCGAGAAATTTTCTTTAGTATGATGTAATCACACTCTTTAATACGTCCATGTACAGTGTCTTTGGACACCTGTACACTGAGATTATTTTTAATTTGCCGTATGGACATATTTTATTTAGATACCAATCTCCGTATTCTCCGATCAGTCTGAACAGTCGTCATACGTGGTCGTCCACATCTTGGTTTCCGCTTAAAATTATCATTTCTAGAGAGTACTTGATATATACCTCGCTTTGATCTATTTAAAACTTTTGCAATTTCAGAAACAGTTTTATTTTGCGATTTCAATTTAAAAACTTTCAAAATCTCACATTTTGTGAATTCTTTACCCTTCAGCATTTTTAAAACGAGAGGAAATAATTTCTCCATCTTTTATATTTTTATAAAAGTGCAATATGATGTCATACAACGTCATTACACATGGCCAATCCCGTGTTTCTAAAAAAAATTGCATAAAGTGCTTAAACTTTTGAGACAGCATTTCTTCAAGAAAAAAGAAAAAAGAAATAAAAATAAACATAATTTTTATTTTAACCACCCAAAATGGCTTATTTTATTTTATTTTGATTAAATGTCGATTATTTATTGTAAATTAGAATAAAATATTTTCTTCTTCAATTATTTTAAACCAGATTTGCAGAGTGCTTAAACTTTTGAGACAGACTATACATACTCTATGAGTTTCAAGGTACGAGGAAGACCCAAAAATAACCGAATTTATCTTTATAAAATCCAGTATTTTTTTTTTTTACAAAACAACCTTAACACCTTTAATATACTCGCCATTTAACTTCATAAACTTCTCTAGTCGATAATTTGGAAACATTGTTCACAGTCCTCTGTCAGTATGACTGCAAGCCTCGTTTTTTCCTTCTGCTCTTCCACGTCGATAAAATGATATATCCTCTCACATCCCTTTTCATTCGTAGAAACAAACAAGAAAAATATATATCGCACGGAGCAAGGTCAGGTCAGTAGTGGGTGTGGGCAATGGAATCATGCCATTTATAGCAGATAACGGCGAACTGATAAGAATGCGGGATCTGATGCAATGTCATGGTGGAAAAGCCAGTCCCCCGTCAGCCACAAATCGGGCCAAATAACTTCGCAATTACTTCAATGGTCCATCTTCGGTGTTAAAGCACAATTACACGAACTTTATCCACATTTTCGTACGTTCGGAAAATTAAAGGTTGTTCAGAAGGCGGTTTGTCATGGACAGACATGTTACCCTTTTCTAAACGAATAAACCGCAAGTACATTTAAAATTTTCCAATAGCTTCTTGCAACTATATTTCAATAGCTATTTCGAAACATAAAAACTGTTTCTGCAACATTTCTGTTGAGCAGAAAGCAAAATTTTACAGTCGCACGCTTTTTACATATGTCCGACATTACAAAAAAAGAGGAGCAAACAAAACTGCTTTTACAAAAAAAAAAAAAAAAAAAAAAAGCACTTAGCTCAGAGACAAGATTACCTCAGCACCGAGTGCATTGAACTCAGAACGAGTTGCGTTACGGGCTGGAGGAGGACATCCCCAGAGGAATTTTTGCTACGCAAACCCCGCCCATAGCGCTGACATTCCGGTTACTTTTGGGTCTCCCCTCGTATCCACAACGGACGTTTAATTTTAATGTATTTTAAAGGGAATGATGTGTAGATGTTAGTTCTATCCGAAAATTAACTAAAATATTTGTTTAAATATAAATTAAATATTTGGATAACGTTATTGTTTAACCTTCTAGGAATGTGAGGAGGAAAGAGGAGTATCTTGTCGATTACCTTCCAACAATAGATGAAACTGAAGAAGAAGATCCGACAGATACTGCCCAGGTAAATGAAGAAACATCTAATTTTGATGGTGAAGAAGATCCATTAGATAAAAGTCAAAGTAGCAGTGAATCTGAATCACCAAACATTGAACCAAAGCAGCCTAAAAAGAGGTTCAAAGGAGTGAAAAGATTCTTCTCCAGATTATTTTGCTGCTCTAAAAAGCCTCCGTAAGCAGAGATATAATATTAAATAGCCTTTCCGGACCTCCACATATGAAGAAAACTTTATATCAACCTCCATGATTTATAAAACTTTAAAAAATTGTAACCATAAAGCATATATTATAATAGTTATGACAATAGTTATGAGAAAACAAAACCACAAAAACAATAGTAACAATAAAATCTTACAATAGTTCACGTATCTTTTCTTTGTGTTACTACTTTAAGATTGTGTTTATATTCTTCATTTTCAATATGAGTAAAAATTGAAATCACTAATAGTGATTTAACCCTTTAAGCGTCTCACAGAATGTATGTTTAAAGATTCGTAAAATAATAGCTATGAAACAAATTGATATGGAAATTTATATTTGATTACCTCACTCATTTATCTTATGCAGTGGTAAAAATAAATCCCATTAATATAAAATTTTTGTTAATTCAGACATTGAATTCAAAATCTGCGTAACGGAAAAACACGGTTGTTACACTTAAAGGGTTAGAAGGTAACCTTAGGAATTTCATGAAATCTGAAAGAAAACAAAATACATTAGTAAGAAAACATACATTTTCCCCTCACTGAATCTCTAAACGAAAGCTTTGAAATAAATGTATTTATTTTATTTATTTATTATTTTATTTATTTATTATTTTATTTATTTTATTTATTTATTACTTTTTTATTTATAGTAACGTTATTTTATTTTATTTATTTATTTTATTTATTTATTACATTTTTATTTATTGTTACTTTATTTTATTTTATTTTATTATTATTTTTTTGTTTAAGGAATATTTTAAATGCGTAAATTTTGAGGCCCTTAATATTCTTGCAAATGATTTATGTAAAAGTATTTTTTTCCTGTTAATAATTTCTCATATTTCTAAGACTTAGTATACAAAGAATCAATATAAGTAGTATGTTGTTTAAATATAAACAAAAGTGAAAAAAAAATTAATAACGATTTATCACTCAATAATGTTGTTATGCTTAAAGAAGTAAATATGAAACTAAATATTTTAATACAGAAGGAAATGAGAAGATTGCAATACCGTGGATATTAATACTGTTATTACTGGGGTTGCGAATCTTTTTATATCCGTGTGTCAAATGTTTAAAAAAAATAATAGGACTAATGCGTGCCAACTGATAATCAAATTTAATGAATCGAAAACTATTGAACTAGAACTACTTGATTTTTTTATTCGAATTTAATATGTATGGTTAATATACATGTTAGGTATTACAGTGTAATAATTACTGAACACGAAACATACTTTGGAAACAAAATATGAATGTGATTAAATGCGCAAGATCCTGTTGTTGGATCTTGGATGATAAATAATGAATATCAGGTTTATACTAAGTTAATTTTAACTGAATTCAAACAGAACTGCAGTTTTCTTACAAATACTTTATATTTGAGTTTCTATATTATCTCTTTGTAAAAAGAAAAATAAAGATTTGCGCAGATAAATTGTTCAATAATTTTTTAAGTGGCAAACGCCAACGGTATGGTATAGGTATGGAATTAAATTCCAAGTGGTCATATTTTTATCATCGGTATTTTTGCCTGCGTCTAAAAATCTTTCATTTTCAATTATTTCCAGATATTACTTGTTTCATAATTTTTGACCCCATCGTAAACCAGGTTGGAGTTAGATCAATAAACTTTAATTGCAATTCTCCAATTTCCAATCAACTGAATTTAGACAAGATGATCACATTGAAATTCGTGTTAACCACCCGGCTTCACAATAAGAGACATTAACCGATTGACTTGAATTTTTTTTTTTTTTTTTTTTTTTTTTTTTTTTTTTTTTTTGTTAAATAGTGAAAAGGCAAATCTTGATGACAATTGTATTTTGAAATTATGAACTTCACTTTTACATGATGCGTCACAATTTTCGGTTAATTTTTGAAATTTCAGGGCCTGGTAGAAGGTTCAAGACATTAATGGATTGACCTATTTTTTTTCTGTTAAATTGTTGTTAAGTGGTTGAATTCGGAATTAATTAGGGGAAAGTTGGAAAATGTTTTAATCCTTTTAGTTCATGTCTATTATGAACATAATAAATTTCCCCCTGGTATTAGGTGAGTTTTAGCTGCTATGTACCGATTTATAATCGGAAAACACGTTTTATTGCATTATCATAACAGTATCTCAAAACAACTAACTCTATCAAAATCATTGTCCAGGCAAATCTTGTAGAGCTTAAAATTCTGAGTAAAATGAGGACCCATATTTAATATCTTTGTTGAACGTTAAGCTCACAACTCTATATCAAAGTTTTGCTTAAATCGCTAATCAAGAGCTTGAAACAAAACCAGACAAAGTTCACTCTACCTCGAATTTTTATACCATTTATTTTTAATTTATTGATGCCTTCACGATGTTTTTGTAATTATTTTAGGGCTTTATTTTGGAGCTTTAACCGCTACGAACAAATAAATGACTAAAGTAATACATTTTTCCAAGATTTTAAGCATATTTCAAAAATAATTCATAAATGAAGGGGAACATTGCTTGTTATTTTCGATATTGTATATTCGATAGTATTATTATTTATAATGAATAAAACTACGCACATATTACTGTTTAGGAAGTAGAAAATAATGGGGCAACAATAGGGGGAGGTGGAAGATCGAACATAAAAGAGTGCGGGAGGCTTGATTCTAGTGGCAATTCCAGATCAACAAATAGCACCATTGTAAAGTTTCATTCATATAAGTTTAAAAACTTCAGAATATTGAAGAAAAATATTCATAATCTTTGCTCTTTTAAAACTAAGATTTGAGGATTGTGATAACAATTGCGAAATGACATATAAAACAGCTCATATTCATGTATATTTTACTTGATTGCTACTGAAGTGATTTCAATACTTTTTGTAGTAGTTTTGGCAGCAGCTATACTATAAATTAAATTGATCGTTTGGCCAAAAATAAAAATAAAAAATGCAATTGATATGTTAATTTTAGAAGAAAAACCAAATTTTTTTCCAAATCGCTTAGCTGTTGACTTTTTTATTTTTTCTATCAGAAAAGATCAATTTATAAATTAATCAATGAAAAAAAATTATTGTTATGTCATTACGTTTTGATCACTTATGGAGTTTTTAAATCGGGAAGTCCTATTCAAAAAAGTATACTTTCAGTATATTTAAAATCTGCAATAAAATTCTTTTTCTTAAATATAGTAAATAAATTTAATTTTAAAATATAAGCAATTAAAAAGTGTTAATTTGATGTAAGAGTCCTGCGCTGAACCCGCAAGTCAGTATTTTATATTTTCTACTACGACGGATGGTGTATATTCCAATTGATCTTGTAACGAGATTGATGGTGGATTTCTGTTGCAGCGTGTGATGTGGCAGTGAAATAATTCATTTTCCTCTATCTTGTAAAAATTTCTTGATTACGCCAAAAGGCAATTCAATGCGGGGGACACAATATTTCTTGATAGTTATTTTGAAGCTTTTACAGCAAAAAGTACAATCTCCGCAAAACGTAGCATGCGAATAAAGATATACATAGCTGGTCATGTTATGCTTGATGAGTCGATATCATCCACTATGTCTCCAGAAAAATTTCTATCAAATGATAAGAAGAATTAACAGCTTATAAGTATGTTGTGTGCGCAGTTTCAAAAGAATGTTTTGTTGTGAAGCAACCGGACTGTCTAATAATTAAAAGAGCTTTGGAAATGAAAAACGGATCACAATGTATTGTGGTGACTGATGAAGATATCGACCTCTTGGTAATAATGTCAGCATCCACTACTTCCAAAAACATTTTATTCTTGAAGAGTGGAAGAGATACGTCAGAAGATACTTGATATTTTCCTCTAACTCTGAGCATTGTTCCACACATAAGAGACAACATTCTGTTTCTGCATGCATTCAGTGGTTGCGATACTACATCCGCTCATTTTAGATGGAGGAAGAAAGAAATTGTGAAAGTTCTCGATACTACTGTACTGGAACAAGTTGTGAACATATTATTCTACGATTTTCTACCACTGCAAAGGGTAAGATGTACCAACTTTCCGGTGGTTGATGACATCACTTTTAGCTTAGAGGCAGAAATCGATATCATGATGGAGAAGCTAATTTCAGAAAAAGTTGACATATTAGTGGCAGAGTGTGTACGTGTGCAACTGGAGGACAGTGACAATGAACAAACTGACATTGATGATTATGACACACATTCAACATTTAAAAATTTAAACTGATATAAAAGTTTTTTATATTGTACTAGATAACCAGCCAAGCGTTGCCCAACCCGTGATAAAATTAAACAAACCTGAAGTTTGTATGATTTTATATCTTTAACCCGATTTTGTGTGAAATTTTTTAAAGTGCTGCGCACGCGACGGAAAATTCTCTATTTTCACCTTCCGCCGACAAAGGGCGCGTTCCATTCTAAACGAAACGTGTTCCCGCTGCCTGCTGCACTGTATAGTAGGCGTGCCTCGCACGCGTTGCAAAGTCTTCTTGCTCCACCTTTCGCCGCCAGGGGGCAAGCAAACCGCCTTCCAAATGAAACTGATCCCGTTGCATCCAACACCGGATAACAGGCGAGCTGTGCATTCGTTTCAAAATCATTTAGTTTCATGTCCTACCACCAGGGGGCACAATTTGTTTTATACGAACATCCGACATGGGTACCATTGTATCAAGGGAGTTGAATGAAACAATTCCCGTCAAAATAGGGCCCATAGAAATTGGAAAAATCATGGACCCCCTGGCGGTGTAAGGGGGACAAACAAATCATGTACTTTGATTGTTGGTATGCATCAAGTGAATACGGGTTTTGCACTTTTATTAGGAATATAAATTGTCGTTATTTGAAATTTCCTTTATTCTCTCTACATATAATATTTATAAAACACTACAGGTGAAGCTTAAAATAATTTTTTTTTTTAATGGAATTTGTTTTGTCTAAATAACATTGCAATTGTTTTTGTTTTCGTATTTTGTATTTATAAACGCAGATTTGAATTTTTAAAGATAGGAGGAATCGTTAAAAATGCGAAATTGACTTATGGTAAAAAAGTTTTCGAAAGGGTTAACGTTAATTTTTTTTAAACTAAAGGTTTCTGCCTGAACCCGATGGAACGTAGATATTCTTAGGTGTGTTTTCTTTTTTTTTCGTCTGTTTGAGAGCCGATGCGCGATTTTATTTATCGTAAAAAATCGAAATTCGCAAAAGTGAGTCCTGCGAGCGAATTTTTTTTTGAAGGGTTAGTATTTGTATTTTAGAAAAACGATTGCAGTTGTCGAAAATGGAACGAATGTAGACACTATCTGGTATTTTAATTTTTATAACTCTCTCAGAACCGCCGATGCAAATTTAATGTATTTTCGTACATATCAACTTCGAAATTATCGTTAACATTTCAAAAATACTGATGAAAGTGCGCAGAAAGAGCTTTTCTTACTGCTTTTCTTAACTTTTTTATGCGCATCTTGTTAATTTGCGAAAAAAGTTATTTAATTTATTGGTTTTTTTATTAATTAGTGCAAGATCAGAAAAAAAACTTTTCATTTATGCTTTATGGTTCTTATATTATGTAAAAGAATTCAGCATGTTCGAACTGACAATGTAATAGGCGGTACTTAACTTAGCGAATGATAGTATCAGGTTCCCTTCTCGATCTAGTCCCTTGTCTTGTAACTACTCTCCTATTAGAGAAGTCTAATTTTTTAGTGCGACCGTGTTGTGCGATGTTAACCTGTGTATGTGAAAGCGACATCTGCTCTTCTGTAATTTTCATTTGCGCGTATCGGCTTCCCTGAATGTACGTTTTTACGTTATTTCAAGCATTTTATGTTAATTAGGTTTCAGTTTGTCAGTCAGCGAACTATAAATAAGTGAACTAAAGTTGGTATCAGTAAATTTAAAGTGGGATCCTGTCTTTCATTAAAAAGTCGAGACTTGTATCTCACATTTAGTTCTTCAACAGCCAGCCTAGCTTAAACCCACACACGCTTGTGGCTCAGTTCCTGGGTAGACAATATCCAAATTGGTAAGAGTGCATTTCATCGTATTTTGCAAATGATATACATTTCCGGAGGCTACGGGTCTCTAGTTTATAAGTTACATTTCAGCAATTGGAAATTTGGTTACAAATGAAGCATTTTGAGAAGTGTTATTTCTTCAACATCGAAGCCGTGAATGTTCTTAGAAAGCCGTCTTGTCTCGTGTTAGTTAATTTTCAATAGTAACTTTGCATCTAACTCATTTGATTGTGAATTGAAGTTTAGTTGAGTTTCAATTTTGATCGGCATAGTTTAACTTTTCCAGCTCCACCGTCAGCCCAACATGTTCGTTAAATTGTTAACTTGAGTTAATACTGATTTAGTATGGGACGCGGTACACGGGTCCGTCACAGTCTTTGAACTGAGGGCTCGATTGATTTTTACCCACTTGTACTTCGATCTGAGCGTCATTGTAACAAATAAGAAACTGAGTGCGCAACAATGGTCATTTCTATTGTTGTGAAAATGAAACTTTTTTGTTTTGTTTCAGGAACAACAATTCCTTAACAATGATTTCAACAAAAAGAAAAATTGAATACAAACATACTTTAAACAATGATTTCAACAATGAAATAACATAATAAATGCTGTTGAAGGAGAAATATTCTTTGAATCTTTAACCGATTTTGATCTTTGATGGTCGTATTTTTACAACGTCTAAGATTTTGTCGTTAAATTGTGCTAAAATGAATCAAAACACATATTTTTGTGAATTGGGGAGGTCTTCCTATCAGGTAAATCAAATACAACATTTCTATATAAAAAATTAAGTTGTTTTTATGTTATACGAGATTTGTCTGTTTCATGTATTCAGTCTTAGATTTTACGCAGTCCATTGTTTCCACCATCTCGCTCTTGGTTTAATTACGTCCCGTCTACCAGGTGGACAATTTGAACGAAGAATTGGAAAGGGTTCGAAAACTTTTCTGAGAGTGTCTCCCATTTTCCTTTCTTTTTGTCATGAAAATCTGACTATGGTTCTTAGTGTTTTACCCTTGTTAAATAATCTCTCTCTACTTCGTATTTTCAATAATACTATCCCTTCTCTTAACCCTGTCAAGCGCCAATAATTGTGTTGCTGTAATGTGTATTTTATACCGGAATTTTCGAAAAAAATAAGAAAATGCAATTTTAAAGCTTTTTATGGTACTTTTAATGGCTTTTTATGGCCAGTAATTGTGCTACTGTAATGTTGAATTCATACCAGACTTTTCAATAAAAAAATAAGGAAATGTAATTTTACAGATTTTATGGTACTTTTGGGTTATAGCTTCCCTCATAATTACGATTACTCTATGTTTCAATCAATTTCACTAAGATCGTAGCCAATTTGGTGAAGCGCGTACGAAGCACGCACGTATAGTAGAGATATAAAAATTATACCATTGCGTTAAATAATATAATATTTTATATTAATAAGAATATGTTACAACGTTCTTTAACAAATTCATAACAATTTCTTAGAAGGTTTTACAAGAATAACAACTTTATTTTAGGCCCGATTTCCGAAATCTCATTCAATTCATCAAAATATTTTTCCCCTAAGTGTTTTCTCTACATAAAGTCTGTAAGATACAATTCGAGGTGAAGGTGAACTCTGTGTCATTGTGATTTATCGCGGCATTTAGTAGAACACCACATTCTTTGAATATGTTGTGTATGAACACAAGTTGTTGAATTAAAAAATTTGTACATATGGCTCACAGTAAAGGGATTGAAACCTGTTTTTTTAAGCTCCTGCGAACTGCCCTTTTCAGCAATCAGTGTAGAATGTTGATCCATCTTCTACATGTTCACAAATTCTTGTGCATTAGAATACTAGCGTATGAGAAAACATTCACCAATTTCCCGGCATATGCCTTCAAAAATCAACTGTTTTGGAAGTATCCTGCTACTGTTGTTTTTCCGACGTGTAAACAAACTTTCATGAATCTCGGCAATTTTATTCACACCACCAATTCGTCCATTAAATCGTCGTATTACGTGTAGGGAACATAAATTTCTCTCATGCAACTGTTCCAATCAACAGTTGCATTATCACTCATATGTATCTGTTTCTTACGCTATTTTACGGATGCTAATTTTTATGCTCAATAATACATAAACCTTAAAGCAGTTACGAACTGTATTCGAGAAATAAGAAATCCATTTCCAGCACGGAGGCTTTTATAAAAAGAACTTTTACATTGGAACTACATATAGCTTCATCATTGTTAACATACAGTTTTATATCATGGCCATTTTCGCATAGTTGTGTATTGGATAAAAGCCCACGCTTTTGCAAAATTGAGGTTGCACCGATATCAGTACACGGTAAATAAAAGATTGTTTCCATATTATTAAAAATAAATGCTGGAAATTAAAGAAAAAAGATTGTAACATACAACTTAAAAACAATCAAATATGTGAAGTATATTTTGGAACATCAAACAAAAATTAATATGATGATATCATAAACATGAGCCACTTTTTAGTACCGAAAACATTTGACGAGATTTTACTCCTAACTTGGCGATATATATCTGTGACTTAGCGATTCATTGTCGAGAACCCACTGTAATCCAAAATTACCCTTTTTTTCACCAAAGTAATAAAAGCAAATTTCTGTTAAAAAATTCTCTTACAATACTTGATTAAAATTAAGTGGTATAAAAAATATCCCATCAATCTGCAAAAAAGGGGTTAAATATTTTTTATCTGATGTCTGAAACAAATAAAAATATACATTTTTTGGTGTTCAAGCATTTACCATTTCTCGCCATTTTGACCGAGGAGGATCCTTGCTACCTACGCAATGAGATTGTCATAGTCCAGTTTTCGTTACCAGAAAAATTGAACACTGAAAATTTTACAGATTTTTACAATAAGTTAAGAGATTTCCTTTCGGTTCCCGCCGAACTACCAGCAAAGCTATTTTGTTTCGAACTTGTGTTGAAATTTAGTAAATATTTTGGGGGGAAGCATCCGCCCTCTCATTCTGCAGTGATTACAGCTTATTATTTGAGCATGGTTTAGAATAATTTGCACTCAATTTTGGATGTAACTGTAGTTAGACTTTTGGGTAACACGTAATTTGAATCCAAAATGCATATACCATAAATATGTAACTGATGTTTTGATCGTGCCTCAAGCCAAAGCATGTATAAACAAAATTTGATAAAGAACGCTCATTACAATCACATAGTTCAATTTTTATTACTAGTTTTGTCCTTATTATTACGCGGCACTGAAGTTATGAGAATATGAAGATATAAATAACAGGAGTATCAGCAAATGGAAGAAGTAGTAAATAATTTAAAGCCTACAGAAATTCAAAATATGACCGTTGATCACGAGATGAATTCAATGTGATTAATGGTAAAGTTAATACGGCAATTTAAAATACATCATCATATTCAACATATATTATACTAGCTGGTCGCATCTGAGTGGGGCCCAAATACATTCTGCAACGTACTGTCTTGACTTCCCTTTGGGCCCAGAAATTTCATTTTACATGCAAACAGAGAAATTTAAACAAAATACTTAATTTTAAACTATACGAAAATAACTAAATAATATATATATATATATATATATATATATATATATATATATATATATATATATATATCTAAAAGCACGTAAATAAATATTGCGTGACATTAATAATATTTTTTTCATAATCCCTCTGACAAAATACTACTGACCCTGCCGGTGCGTATTTGTCTAAGATGAGCGGAGAGATGAAATAAATGAAAATGGGAATGCCTAAGATAAATGGCAATCATTGAAAATGGGTACTGTCACGCCCATAAATTATTATAGAGGTGATCAAAATAACGGGGCTCTGTGTATTTCTCAGCCATACCCTGTTAATGCAGTCACTATAACATGGTTCAGTTATTTTGCGTGCATAAATCATTAAAAAGAAATAATTTTAACAGGACCCATTCGGTTGCACGCTTGTAATTTGACTATACGGTAATCACTTTAAGGCATCCTTGTGCATACCCTAGCCTATAAATATGGCAATCAGTATTTAAATTGAAATTTTTTGCTTTCACAAAATGTATTTTGAAAAAGGTGGAAGTATAATATTTTGTTTAAAATTTTAAATCCGTTCGCTAAACGACGAAAATCGAAAAAAAAAATTTAAAATGGGAAATTAAAAAACATATTCCTTGGAAAAAATATCACACAAAATATATAATACAAAATCAGCAATAGTCGTCTTTTCCGTCTAATCTTCCGCAATAGGGTTCACAGCCGATGTTGCCCACAAACATGTTAGTTCTAAAATCGCTGGGAAATATATGATTAACTACTTTTTTTGTAGATTTGTAAAGCGGAGTTTCACATTCTTACTTAAAACTGCTGCTGAGATATGGCACAATTAGCTAAAATTTTCGACACACTATGTGACCCCCCTTGGTGGATTATTATCTAAAATTGCTGAAATACATATTTATCTGTTTTTTAGTACATTTGTTACCCCAAATTTCACGCTCCTACCTATTACTGAGATATGTCAAAATGACATAAAAAATTCGACTCCCATTTAACCCCTTTAAGTCGCTGAATTTCTAAAATCGCAGAAATACATGTTTAACTATTTTTCAGTAGACTTGTCATCCTGAATCTGTGATTTCAAGCTCCTAACTATAACTTCTACTGAGATATGGCAAAATGGCGTAATACATTCGACCCCCATAGGGTCTGAATTTCTAAAATCGCTGAAATACGTGTTTAACTACTTTTTAGTAGATTTGTTATCCTGAGTTTCATAATTCTACCTATAATTTCTACTGAGCTATGACAAAATGACCTAAAATATTCGACTTCCTATTTAACCACCGTTTGTTGAGGAATTTCTAAAATTGCTGAAGTATATTTGTATCTATATTTTTTGTAGATTGGTTATTCCGAATTCCGAGCACCTAACTAAAAATGCTGCTGAGATATGGCAAAAAGGCAAAATGAACTAAAACTTTAGACCCCCCATTTAACCCCCTTACTGGTTGAATTTCTAAAATCGCTGAAATATGTGTTTAATTATTTTTTTTAGTAGATTTGTTATCTTGAATTTTACGTCCTTACCTAAAACTGCTGATGAAATATGGTGAAAATGTAAAATCACCGAAAATTTTCGACCCCCATTTAACCCACTTAATGGTTGAATTTTTAAAATCGTCTGAAATGCATGATCCCGAATTCCACACTCCTATTTAAAACTTCTGCTGAGATATGCGGAAAAGACGAAATTATCTAAAACTTTCTACCCCCCATTTAACCCCTTTAAGGTGTGAATTTTCAAAAATCCTTTCTTAGAGGGAACATGTCTTTCAAATTTCATTGTTTTAGGACAAACGGTTGAGGCTCGACGTTGATTATGAGAAAATCTAGCTACTCTTTTATAAGTATAGATTTACGGTGCAAAAACTTTCACAAATGAATAACATTGATAAAATTGTTAAAACAAATATAAACGCAGCCTCATACGGCTTTGGTGTCTCAGTCTCCATTTAAGAATACAGTCTATGGAGTATTTTCTTTATATTTCTTACAATTTGTCATGTAAATTTATATTATGTATATTAGCATGGAGTAATAGAACTGAGGTTCAAAAGAATGAAAAAGATGAATCAAGAAGAGAAATACGAACAGAATCCAGAAAAGATTTAGGGTTGCTAATTGATGTCATTAAACATGGATGTGTGTTGACACATAATGGAAACATTACGAAAACCTTTTTTGATGAATTTGATGAAGACAGATGAGATTACTGCATTGAACAAAGAACATATTAAACATTTTTCATTTTCAATGCAAGCGTTCTGCTGTGAAGAAAAATTAATGCAGAAATAATTGACAATTTCACTCTGTAAACAGCTAAACAATGTGCCTCGAATATGGGTGGCATTATATGACAGATTCTGTACATAAATTACTGTTAATGGAAAAGGTGTAATTACAAAATTCCCTATTCCAATTGGTCAATTGTCAGAAGAAGCTCGCTGAGCTCAAAATAAAGAGTTTCGGAAATACCAGGAGTCTCATACGAGAAAAATATGTCGAAGGGCATATGTTGAAGACTTATTCCTGGAGTTATTATTAACTTCTGACTCCTTGATTTCCATTTCTATACAGAAAATAACAAACGTGCAAAGAAACAGAAAGTTTAAAAAAACATTGGAACTTTTACTTTAAAGTATAACACTTTATGACAGACACATCAAGGCACCTATTTATTATAGTAAACTTAACCCTCTGAGCGTCAGCGAGTTTTCCTGCATTTTCATGTAAAGGTTTATAAAACCCAAAATACATTAAATGTCATTTCACAATTAAATGCTAAATTATATTTTAATATCTTTACATCCTGTATAAATGTTAAATTATAATTTTCTAATAAAATATTTATATCTGCAATCTGTTTAACTCATTTTCTGGAAACAGAAAAATATGGGCAGCTGCTTAGAAAGTTTAAACTTCATTTATATTACAAAGGTGAAGGTTTCCGCAAAAAATCCTTTCTATTTCATTAAAATACAGGCTAACAGGAGTACTAACATGTGTTCAAAATATCAAACAACTTAAAACAATTATATTATGCAATTTTGAATTTTATGATGCCGTTATTTCTACAGGTGTGATTCATAATATAATACCATATGTAAAGGTCAAACAAAATGTAATCAGTATTGATTTAATCTGTGTTTTAGGACATTATTAATGACATTTTAAAGTGGTTATTTGTATAGTTTACATCGGTGCCATTTCCGAGGGCATTTGAATGTCACTCAAATTCATAAAAGAAATTCACTACTGGAAAATGTATTTTCGAAGTTAAATATACATCATATATTCTAATACGAGCAAAACTTGTGCGTTTGTGTGTTTAATTATATATATATGCAAATTTATCTTATAAACGGCTCTAACGATTTTGACGAAATTTTGTATCCTACCGTTTTGGGGCACCAGAAAATCATTGGGCTAGGTTACATGTTCGAAAAAATTCGATTAGTGGGCCATTTTGGGTCACCATGGGTCAGGATCAAGCTAATTGTATCTAAAAAACGGTTCAAACGATTTTCACTAAATTTTGTAATAAATACATTCTCTACCATTTTGTATTGTTTTATCCTGTTTTAAACTTTTTGGGAGAGGGCCCATATTTGTACATTTTTTTTTGTGCCTTTTTAAAGATTTTTGTAAATCGTTTTCGAATTGAAATAATTTGTATTAATCATTGTTTTGCCTCCTCTCATTTAGGAAACTTGTTATAGTTGTTAATAAAGGTAAAACATCTCTAGAATTTTTCAAAATGAAAGTTACTTTAAGTCAAAAATAAAAGAGGGTGCCCATATTTACACCATTTCCTCTGTCTCTCTCTCTATATATATGCAAATTGTATCTTAAAAATGGCTCTAACGATTTTGACGAAAATTTTGTATACTACCGTTTTGGGGCACCAGAAAATCATTGGGCTAGGTTACATGTTCGAAAAAATTCGATTAGTGGGCCATTTTGGGTCACCACGGGTCAGGCTCAAGCTAATTGTATCTAAAAAACGGTTCAAACGATTTTCACTAAATTTTGTAATAAATACATTCTCTACCATTTTGTATTGTTTTACCCTGTTTTAAACTTTTTTGGAGAGGGCCCATATTTGTACATTTTTTCTTGTGCCTTTTTAAAGATTTTTGTAAATCGTTTTCGAATTGAAATAATTTGTATTAATCATTGTTTTGCCTCCTCTCATTTAGGAAACTTGTTATAGTTGTTAATAAAGGTAAAACATCTCTAGAATTTTTCAAAATGAAAGTTACTTTAAGTCAAAAACAAAAGAGGGTGCCCATATTTACACCTTTTCCTCTGTCTCTCTCTATATATATATGCAAATTGTATCTTAAAAATGGCTCTAACGATTTTGACGAATATTTTGTATACTACCGTTTTGGGGCACCAGAAAATCATTGGGCTAGGTTACATGTTCGAAAAAATTCGATTAGTGGGCCATTTTGGGTCACCATGGGTCAGGCTCAAGCTAATTGTGTCTAAAAAACGGTTCAAACGATTTTCACTAAATTTTGTAATAAATACATTCTCTACCATTTTGTATTGTTTTATCCTGTTTAAAACTTTTTTTGAGAGGGCCCATATTTGTACATTTTTTCTTGTGCCTTTTTAAAGCTTTTTGTAAATCGTTTTCGAATTGAAATAATTGGTATTAATCATTGTTTTGCCTCATCTCATTTAGTAAACTTGTTATAGTTGTTAATAAAGGTAAAAATTCTCTAGAATTTTTCAAAAGGAAAGTTACTTAAAGTCAAAAACAAAAGAGGGTGCCCATATTTACACCTTTTCCTCTCTCTCTCTCTATATATATGCAAATTGTATCTTAAAAATAGCTCTAACGATTTTGACGAAAATTTTGTATACTACCATTTTAAGGCACTAGAAAACCATTGGGTTAGGTCAGATGTTCGAAAAAATTAGATTAGTGGGTCATTTTGGGTCACCATGGGTCAGGGTCAAGCTAAATGTATCTAAAAAAGGTTCAAACGATTTTGACTAAATTTTGCATCTTACCATTTTCGGGCACGAGAAGACTTTGTGCTGGGTCACATGTTCGAGAACTTTCGATTAGTGGGTCATTTTTTGGTCAACGCGGGTCAAGTTAATTTTATCTATAAAACGGCTCTAACGATTTTGATTAAATTTTGTATACTACGAGTTTCAGGTACGAAAATATAATAGGGCTATGTCACATGTCCGAGAAAATTCGATTAGTGGGTCATTTTTGGGTCACTGTGGGTCAAGCTAATTTTATCTAAAAAACGGCTCAGACTATTTAGACTAAATTTTATATAGTTTTCGGGAACGAGAAGACTTTTGTGCTAGATCTTATGTTCGAGAAAATTTGATTAGTGGGTCATTTTGGTCATGGGTATTATAGGCCAAGCTATATTATTATAGGCCAAGCTATCTTAAAAACAGCTCAGAGGATTTGAATTAAATTTAGTATCCTACAGTTTTAGGGAACGAGAAGACTATCGGGCTAGGTCACATGTTCGAGAAATTTCGATTAGTGGGTCGTTATGGTTCGTTATGGGTCAAGCTATTTTTATCTTAAAAACGGCTGAGATGATTTGAATTAAATTTTGCGTCCTACGGTTTTTGGGAAAGAGAAAATCATTAGGCTAGGTCACATGCTCGAGAAAATTCGATTAGTGGGTCATTCTTGGGTCATAGTGGGTTAAGCTAATTTTATATAAAAATGGCTCAGACTAATTTTTTTAAATTTTTATATCCTACGGATTTCGGGCACAAGAAGACAATTGGGCTTGGTTTCATGTTCGAGAAAATATGATTAGTGGGTCATTTTGGTCATGGGTCATGATATTTGAACTCAAAGCTAATTTTGACCGTGCATAGCTCGACTTTCCCTGCTCGTGAATGTTTCATAATTATAAAAATAAACACACATTCTTATTTTGTAGACATCGTTTTAAAATATTTCATTGCAAAATATTAGTTATCTAATGATGTATTTTTGGTCCTATGTTCGCATTTTCTTAATGATCGATCCACTGTGTGACGGACCACAAGGATGCGTCACAAAAATTTCAACACATTGGAAATGATAATACAACAGCCGATATTTACTTAGCAGATGACATTGTCATGTGCACTGCTCCATCTAGTCTCTTCTCTTGTCCTTGTACCGGGAGCCCGAATGATTCTTACCCACCTTCCCCCACAGATTTGGTTTCCTTGTCTGAGCAGTCCCTTTTAGGCAATCAAATCAATGGCATGTTCGGTATTGAAAAGGAAGTGTGAAACATTTAGAGTTCGTTTACAGGAATAGTTAAAAGAATTCGGTTACATTACGGTGTATGGGAAAAAGTAGTTTGCGGTGTATTTCAATAAATTTACACTACTTCAAACATATTGAATTTTAAGTATATCACCGAGGATATTGTACATTACTACATGATGCTTACTATAGAATATGATATGCATACCATGTATATATATATATTTTTTTTACCGCTGACCAGGCCCCTACCTGCTAGGCTTTTGCCTAGCTTAACGAGTTGATACCTGTCACCGGGGTGAGGATTCGCCTGCTCTCCGCTTGGCAAAGATGTGATTGTTAAATCTATAGGCCGATGTGGCTTCAGTGCGTCTTGTTGCTTGAATTGTTTTTTCTTAGTTGGCCGGTTGCTAATTGATTTTTGATGAGGCGGTTCAGCACTGCGCAGTGTAGCGAAGTCATGCCGGACGGATGTAAGATGCTGGGATATTTACTATTTTCTCGCTGCATCGCTCATCCATACGTCATGTCATCGCTACTCGAGTTGATCTCGTAATTTACAACCTTGATCTGGTGACGAGACCTTCACCAGACTAGGTACCCCCCAGAGGTGTAATTCACAGGTAACTTGGAGGACTTTACACCCATGACGGATGTAACATGCACCGGGCGCCATTAGCGTACATGATCGCCGCATTTGAAAAGGAATGGGGTTAGACATTTTATAATGCTTTAAATACCAGAAAGTAGGTGCTATTATTAGACTTTAAGTACTATTATTTTACTTGGTTGTTTGTCTTAATTTACCTATAGTTCTAACCTACGATAATTTTAACTGAAACTACGTATTCTAGAGTTGCTTATTCCTACAGGGGGGGGGGACATTATATGCATAATTTACTAAATTAAGAGAGGGTTTGGACTATCGGCTATATATTATCTATATATAATTTAATATTTATAATTTATATAACTTAGATAAATATAAATATGGGAGGGTAGGGACAAATGGTTATATACTAACTAAATATAATTAATGGTATAATGTTTATAACTAGCACTAACTTAGCTTTGGAATTGCTGAAAAGCTTAATTTAAGTTAAAAATTGCTACTAAAAACTGCTTAACTAATACGTACTAAAATTTAGAGGGGATGCTAAAGTTACCAGACAGTTTCAAAGGGGGTGAACTTGGTTTATATTCCTTAATTAAAAACTTTATTTCTAATTCTAAAAAAATTACTATTCCTTTATTTAATTACTATTCCTTTATTTCCTTTTATAAACCTTTATTGTTTATTTATACCTTCAGTTATTCTATACATATTGACATTGTTATTTACGATATCGCTGGTGTTTTCATCTCCTTTCGTACGACATTGCCTGTATCTTGTTTACAGTGTTTGATTTTTGCCATTTATATTGATTGGCTTGTGTCTATCATGGTGGTTTGTCTTTGTCATAGTTATCGCCGCTTTTGTGGGCTAGTCTCTTTTGTGCATTTGTTCAATTATAATAGGGCTTTTGCCACTTTTATTGGCTCGACTCTGTTGGGCTATGGTAATGAAATTAATCATTCATTAAGTTACAGGCACACGCAGAATAATTTAGTTACAGGACTGCCTATAAACAATAAATGCTAGCATTGCGTTTTCAGCTGAGGTACGCGGTTTTAAATTTAACTATTATTTTTGCATAGTACGTGGTGTGTATAAATTTTGTTAATCCTAATATGTATTTTGGATTTTGTTAATCCTAATATAGGGCTGCACAAAATATCTGGAGTACATTTCCGTTTATTCACCGAAATTGCTGTAGGGGAATTTTCAAGTGTACTATGCGTAACTGAACTAAATTTTAGCATAGTGTGTACTATATATATATAAATTTATAGATTTTATACAGGGTTGTACGGAAGAATTCGATTTTTTTTTTTTTACTATTGATTTTAACTGCTGAAATTGTGTTTTCAAATGTGTTATGCGTTTTCAAATTGCATACTTAGACACCACATCTTTCACTTTATTAAACTCTGAAGTTGGAATGTGTTGGAAAGTGTTTCAAAATGTATGATTGGCGCCTGAATTTTCATTCTTGTTTTTATCTGATGTCGGAGATAAAATAAAATTATGAACATTCTTTAGAAATTCGGGTCAACCCGAAACCGACCCCGCTACAGTCAAAACCCAACCTGAAATAATGAAATTCACCCTGACCCGCAGCAAAAAGGTCTATAACAGTGTGCGGGGAACTCGACCCGATGCAGGACTCTAAATGGTATAAAAATAAAAACATAATCTTTAAATATGCTTTAAAATAGTTTCGGTTTCAAAAGTTCCACTTATAACGATACACCTTGTTTTACACAATTAGCCATCTGCTAGTGCAACGTGTATCATCACAATTAAATTATTCACGTGATACATTTTCAACGGGAGCTCTAGAAGTATTGAATACGTTTCTGGAAGTTAATATAAACATACTTTTCCAACTAATGGTACGATAAGGATTATAACGAATCCTGCACTTCTGAAGCATTTTTGCTGAATAGTTAGAATTCTAATGTTCTATAAGTCTTTATACTTCTTACTTTGTTATGACAAACAACTACTGTGTGATAGACAGGAAGGACCATTTAAAGTTTTGCTGCGTATTGTATTTTTTAAATACGATAAAAATGTAATGCCGTTTGTTATTTCGAAGACACGTGAAAGGATGACTAAAGACAAAACAGACATGCACACAGTTTACGTTTGTGAAACTTTGATCTGCGGTTTATATAGGCTTTTAACGTGAAAAAATATTTTCCACTTTCTTTTATAAAATCGGGTCAACCCGAACTCGACACGCAAGAGTAAAAAAAACAACCATAAACCGACCCGAACCCGAAGCAATAAAATCCAACACGACTCGCAACAAAAAAATTTAAAGTCAACCCGACCCGACCCGCAACGGGAAAATATAGCGCCAACCCGATTGACCTGAACCGCGGGTCGGGTTGGGTTCAGGTAAAAGCGGGTAACCCGACCCGATGCAGGACTCTGCTCCACGCCTAGCATATGAAGTAAATTTTGCCATAGATATCGATCAATCACAAAAAAATTTGCCAGAAAAATAGATCACAAAACTAGATTAAAATTAAGTGGTATAAAAATATCCCACCGCCTTTCAAGGAGTTAAACAACGGACACAAATAAAATTATATATTTTTTGGCTGCTTAAATATCGGCCGATCGGTCATTTTGACCGAGGATACCCAGACATTCTATGAACCCTTCCCTTCGACCCTGAAATTGTTATATTTATTGTGTGCCAATTAACTACTGGGATAAGAAGACTATGTACCACATTTCATGAAACAATTAAAGTGACATTTTTGATTATTCAATGTGTAACAATATTAAACAATGCATCAAAAAATGGTTTTATCTATTGTTGTGAAAATCGTATTTTTCAGTAATGTTTCGCGAATAATATTATTTAAACAATCGTTGCAACAATCAAAATACAATATAATAGTTGTTGAAAGACAAATATTATTTGAATCTTTTACCGATTTTATTCTTTGATGGTCCTATTTTTACATCGTTAAAGAATTTGTTATTATATCTAGTTAAAATGTACAAAAACGCACATTTTTGTGAGTTAGGGAGGTCTGTCTCTCAGGTAATTAAAATACAGCATTTCTATATAAATTTTAAGTTGTTTCTCTTTTATATCTAAATTCGTCAGTTTGACGTTATAGAATCTTAGATTTTACATGGTCCATTGTTGTCGCAATCTCTCTCCTACTTTATGTACATCATGGCTACAAGTTGTTCAATTGCCTTAGAAATTGAACAGATTGTGTAAATGAGTTAAAACTGTCGTCCACTTCACTTTAATTTTTCATGAAAACCTCATCAAGTTTATTAGCGTAATGCATTCACACAGTATACATTAGCGTATCCATTTATACAATATTTCTGATCCTAGTTCAATACTGTTGATAGAGAAATAAATATAAGTTAACATCAAATATTTCTATCGCGGTGCAACTAAAAAAAAATAACAATGAATTTTAAGTAAATTTTTATTTCGAGCTCTAAGTGATCAATTCGAAAACAGTACTTTTTCGAAATAATTTTCTGAAAATTTTAATGAAAACGATTTAGGTACATAGATATTAACTCATTAATTCCAATAGTACCTCGCTGTACGGCGTTTCTAGGGTGACAGGGAATTATCCTGATGCAACCAAGTTTATTGAAAAGTTAGGAAGGGTTATAACTTTTAAGCAAATGTTTCATATTTATCTGCAAATGCTAGTTTTTACTCACATTTCAACCCTCGGTACCACTCTATTATCCCGTCGACAACTTTTCATAACAAAAAACCATCGCCAAACTGCAACGCCAAATCAACGGGAGAACGTTCCCATTGGAATATCAAAATAAATAAATAAAAAACATATGAGAATTTAAGGATACAATTGTTATTTTAATTAATGAAATAACTAATAAATCAGTAAAACATAATGAAAAATACACGCAAATGTCGAATTAAAAAAACACTTAATGACATAACAAACACACATAATGCTTCTGACATCAAGTAAATTGGACTGCATTTTTGCCGTTTAATGTTATAGTTTGGCGATAGTTTTTTGTTATGAGTAGTCGACGGGATAATAGAGAAGTACCCAACCCTTTTAATAAAATCAATATAGAGAACTATACTTATTTAGTGATATCTACATGTAGTTACTACTTAAAAAATTGTAGCAAAATTGTGAGGACTATTTTCTTCTTCTGTTTGGGAGGCGCGGAAGAAGAGCAATATATCCGAATGAGCGAAATGACGAAGTCAGGATATAACGAGAGGATACTGTATTAAACCTTTTCGATTTATCGGACAACTGTTGATGACATCTTTCCCCCCTCCCTTTTTTTGCAACATTTACTTAATTAAATACAGTCGGACCTCCATTTGACGATGTCGCTAAATCCAGCAAAAAAATTCGTTATATGGAAAATTCTTTACATATAGATCCAACTTTACAAATATTTTAACCTACATAAGTACAAAGTTTTAATTAGTAAGTACTAAATATTATATAAAAACTAAATAGTTACATTAAAAAAAATTATATCCATTTATTTAAGTTATTTTATTCATAATAAAAGAAAAAATGCATTTGAAGAAAGAAACAAGAATAGCATAGAAATGCATTACGGTCCAGAAATATACTGTATTTTTAGTTTAAGAAAATAGTTTTACATTTAAAATTATTGAATTAATTTTTTTATTACATTATCTAAAATACCCTATTTTACCGAAGTTGTAATAAATACAGAATAAGTTTGAAATGCCCAGAAGTATCTTTCGAAATAGGGATTAAAACAATTTAGATCACAATAAAAAGTTCATTAAATGAAGAGTGAACTTCGCTATTTGGAAGTTTTTTTACATAGAAATTTGTAAAATGGTCTTCGTTTCGAGGAAAAGTTCGTAAAATAGAGGAATTCGCAAAATGGAGGTTCGTTAAATAGAGGTCCGACTGTAATACGTTTGAATATTAAAGTACCTTTGGAATATTTTTGAAATTAGTAATATCGATTATATTGTTAAGATTTTTAATTTTGAAAGTGTTACAGGCAAAACGTGGGGTGATTAACAATAATGAAGGTTATGATCCACTTGCTTATATTTTATTTAAAAGATATTTTGATGAATAGTTAATAATGGAAGTATTGTACAAGCCTTTTTTATCTATTAGTGAATGTTGTTTTCAACCATTTTTAGCGATGATAATATAAAAAGTAACATAGAATTTTGAAAATTTCCCCCAAAATGTTATCATTTGTCAACCGCAACATTTTATGCTAATCGAAAATAAAGCTAATGAAGAACTTTTGTTTTAAAATGTAAATTAGTTAAATATTTAAAATATCAGATAATTAATTAGAGTACTTAATATAGGTATTGCCATGCGTTTTTATAAGAGCTGTACTACGTTACACCTACTGCATTTTTGAAATGTTTGATCCCGATTAAACCTTCAATATGTTTTTCTTTAATCCAGTATCATTGATCGCATTTTCAGTTTTTGATAATGGAATTTATTAAAAAATGTTAATAAACTTATTTGATTACCAAATGGCATACTTTATATCATTATTTTTAAAAATAGCAAATACAGTGTAATTCCGAATGCACAAATGCCAATTATTAAATGACGATTTTTTTTTTCAAAATACGGCTACATAAACTCTATTTAATATGTATATTGTATGTATAATATAAGAATATCAGCAATTGTGATATTGCATTAGATTTTTCTGAGGATCTACTTAATCTACCACGTCCATTTGTAGCGGCCATCTTAAAATGTCCGCTGTGTGGTAGAGCACGAGGAAAGAAGTACAACTGTTTTAAAACCAAAAACTGGTTTATTAACACAATCAGTAGGGAGTTTGAGCGAGCTCCACGAAATTTTCCTAAAAAATTAAATTAACTAAAGAGTTCTTGCTAACACTTGTAGCTTAAACAAAAACGAAACAATATAATTAAACCTTAACCTTTTTAAATATATAATCACGATTCAATACTCTTATCCTTCAAATTACATAAGCACTGATGCAGGTTCAAGTCAGCTTTATCAATGTATAAAATTCCAGTATAAGAATACTAAGGCTGATTTTTAATCACGAGACTCGATGCGAGGTCTCAAGGCTAAACCTAAATCTCAGTCGCAATATTCAACTTCCCAGGCCAAGTCTCTGCTGAGCGCTCACCAGCTCCTCTGAGCTCTGCACTCAAGTCAAAATTCGCTGCTTATATACTTCAGTGTCGACCGACCAGCTCCAGAAAATTTGCATATTCGAAATTACACGGCGACTCACAATTTCAGGGATTCAGCTGTCCTTCGAAAGTTAAAGAAAGATAGAGAGCCTTTAAAACTTGTACGCACATAGTCGGTTAATGGACAAAAACGATCTCATTCACACATTGCCTACTCACGTGATGCGAGTAGTCAATACCTTACAACCCCTCCCGGAAATTGTGAAAGAAAAATCGGTGGTTGAATGCAGACCATCGTCTTTTTCTTTTAAAAATTTAGAGTCCAAAAAAATGAACACAACATGTGACGGGTAAATTTAAATTTTGAATCCAAATGTAAATTTTGTACTTTTAACCCATCACGCAAAAACTGGTCAGATCGACGACACTTTCAACATAACCTCCTGTAAATGTGCAGTATCATGCAAAAGAATCTCACAAAATTTTCCTCATAAAATTTTCCTCACAAAATTCACAGCTTGCCAAAATAAATACGCAACTTTACCTGCAAAATTCCATGAAGTGCCGAAACAAATTGCAAAGTAGAACGTCACTACAAAACTATCTGTCAAAGAATAAAGTAGCTTTCCTAAAAATTCCCAAATTGCCAAAAACTCACATCCCCCGAAATTCAATGTAGATGACTCGCTCAATTACAATGGTCACAAACTAACAGCTAACAGAGCTGTGAAAGTGAAACAATTTTCTTTTATAAAATATAAAGGCATAAATATACATTACAAATTTCTTCAAGACAATTCTTCTTCTTGAGAACTAAAATATAAAAAAAAACTTATAAATAGACTATCTGCTTCAAGATGATTTACTTCCTGGAACAAATTTCATTATTTACATACAATGTTACGTCAGAACTATGAAATACACTAACAATATTCATAATTAACAACAGTAGAACTAATAAGTAAGTTCCTAACTAGGGTATAACGAACAACACTTAAAACTTCATAACTAGTGCATAACCAACAACACTTTTAAAACGACATAACTTGCGAAAACCCAACATACAACACTAAACCGATAACGACCACGAACACGACCGAAGGGAGAAAGTTAGATTTGGTAACAATGTTAGTAAAGTGAAATAGAACGCGCGTGTCAAGGGCAACTCTTGACCGCAAAACACGTGCACGCCTATCCGCGGCGCGTGTAAAAAACCCATAATACTAAATTCATATTTCAAAATTCAACATATAGAACAATCATACACATAATATATACATAATTTATACATAGAATATCCACAGAACACTTATAGAACAATTATACAAGCAATTTAACAATCTCTCGAACATGAAAGCAGTGAATCTCGAAAGATGTTCTCTGACATCATAACTTAAATTTTGGCAAAAAAAAAAATTTTGAACAGAAATTAAATGCACAACTTGTGAAGCCGAGATACAAAATCAAACAGTGGTCGAAAGGTAACTATAACAGTTCAGCTGCTTTGTCCAGTCCTTAGAACTTGTTGACATTTATATAGGCACTTTAAATGAAATTAATAAAAATGGAACGTCGTCACCTGATTTTATAGTGAAGATGAACTGGAAGCTTGTAGGCTCATAGAAGAACTCTGGCGGCGTCCCCAAAATCCTTGGACGAAACTCCGTTCTGATGCAGACTGGTAAGGAGAGGCCACTGTCGCTTGTCGTGCCTGCAGCCGGGTGTTGTAACCATGGCGACGTCCTTTGGGAGGAGCTCGTGTAGTGTCCACTCGACGACTGCTCGTAGATTCCACTCGACGACTTCTAGGCGGGCTTACTGATTTGTCCATTTGATGATTGCTAGGCGGGCTTATTGAAGTGTCGACTCGACGATTTCTAGGCGGGTCTCGGCGATGGTGCCGCTGGGCAAGATTGTCTCTAGGGTTGAAGAATGTAGTAGCGAAAGGCGTTCGTTTCCGTGAGGCTCCCGACATCGATGTGGAGGGCAAGGTCCGTTTTCTGCCGATTCTCCTGCGCCGTTTGGTTGTAGAGGGGAGATAGTCCATGCCACGTTTTCGTGCGTCACTTTGGCACTGTCGATGTGATGACTTCTGAGATGGTTGACTATCGGTAGATTCGTCGAGATCTGTTGATGGATTGCCGTTCCGTCCTCTCTTGGCAGGAATGTCTGTCGATGACTTTGACAACCATCTCTTGTGTTGTGGTCGATGTGACGCAGAAGGGTTCTGCATGAACTTCTTGTCTGGAGGCTTAGAACTACTTGTCGAGATCGAATGCGGGTGCTGTCTTTTGCCATATTTTCGAACCACTTTAGGTAATGTCTGTTCAGCTGGCTGGTTAACCCTGTCTCGGTTAACTTGAGGAAATTTACGTTTCATCTCCGTTCGTATGTTATCACTATCATTATTAGAAGAATTATTTGCATAAGAAGATTGACTGACGTAAGGAGAATGAGAGGTCTTTGACTGAGGCATAGAGGATTCACCGTCTGACGTTTGAGAACCATTTGAGCTAGTGTCCCTAAACTTATAAACTCTGACCTGATCCAAGTTTACCGTGGTATGACAACCGTCAACATCAATAATTAAATTGTTACCTTTAACTTCCAACACTTTATACGGTCCCTCAAACTTAGGTCCAAACTTAGCGACTCGTTTTTGCCGACTAGAACTCAACCAATGTTTTTCTAACAACACAAAATCACCAACTTTAATTTCCAACTCTCTCCGACGCATATTATAATACAACGCTTGTTTTTTCTGAGCCTTTCCCATTTTTATTTGTGCTTCCTTAACCAACTTATCGATGTCCTGAATCATGTATTCATTTTCATTTCCCGAAATTTTAATCAATTGTTGAAAAGGAGTAATGATTTTCCGACCCAAAAACAACTCTGCAGGGGTTTTACCAGTGGATTCGTGAACTGCCGTACGCAAAGCATAGGCAAAATGCTGCAAGAATTGGTCCCAGGTTGAATGATGAGTGCCAATAAAGGAAGAAATCATTTGAATGAGGGTTCCATTGACCCTCTCAGCCATATTGGACTGTGGCCGGTATGGAACTGTAAAAGAATGAGATATCTCCAGCTGTGTGCACAATTCTTTAAAAATTTCGGATATAAAACAGGGACCGTGATCACTAATTACCTGGGATGGTGCACCATATTTCGAAATAAAACAGTTAAATAAAGTGTTAGCTACAATTTTTCCTGAAGCCTTTCTGAGGGGGACAAACTCAACCCATTTACTAAAATAATCTACAATTACTAATACAAATCTGTATCTATTTCCAGTTAAAGGATAAGGACCAATTAAATCAACTCCGATACATTCTAGGGGAAAGGACTTTTTAATTGAAATTAGTTTGCCAGCTGGTCTTATGTTTTTATAGTTATATTTTTGGCATGTGTCGCAGCTGGAGACATAAGCGCGCACTGCTTCCCGCATTTTAGGGAAGTAGCAGGAGTCACATAATCTAGCGTATGTTTTCCTGACACCTAGGTGACCTGCTAAAGGGTTGTCATGGAAGTCGTGCAAGATGGCCTTACGAAGAGAAGCTGGAATATACACTTTTAATTCACCACGCGAATTTACAGTTTTTGAATAAAACAGAAGACCATCGATAATTTTGAAATTCCGGGACCAATTTTGGAACATATGCGCGTCCGCGCTTTGTACCATGTCAGCATCCTGTAAATAATTATATAACTGACCAAATTCCTCATCCTTTTTCTGTTCCTCTATAAGTTGCTCTCTTGACTTCAAAACCAACGACGACAAAACACAAACCTTAACCTCTTCAGCTATTTCAACACCCTCCTGGGGATTCCTCGATAAAGCATCTGCTACTGCGTTTTCCTTTCCGGCCCTATGCTCAATTACAATATTAAACTCCGCCAATTTCAAACACCATCGAACCATTCGAGACGATAAACCTTTTCCGTGCGTTAACTTTGTTAAAGCAGAGTGATCCGTAACCACTTTGACCGGGATATCACAGAAGAAACATCTAAATTTGTTCAAAGCCCAAATTACAGCAAGACATTCGCGTTCCGTAATTGAATAGTTCCGTTCGCTGCATTTAAAATTCTAGACGCAAAAGCTATGGGGCGATCTTTCTGAGCTAACATCGCACCAATTCCGACTGCGCTAGCGTCACAGTATAATTCAAATTGTGAAGAGTAATCGGGATGAGCTAAAACCGGTGAAGAAATTAAAGAATTCTTTAAATGTTCGAAAGCATTTTGAGCCGCTTTCGACCAAACAAATTTAACCCTCTGTCGTTTTAAAGCATATAGTGGTTCGCAGATTTCTGAAAAATGTGGTATAAATTTTTGAAACCAAGCCACCATACCCAAAAATGTTGCTACTTGTTTCGCATTCTTTGGAGGTGCCATTGCCGCAATTGCATCTGTTTTTTGTTTGTCTGTTTGTATGCCCTCTTGTGTGATTCGAACACCAAGATATTTTAACTCTTTACGAATAAATTTACATTTTTCTAATTTGACAGTGAGACCCGCGTTTCTGAGCAATGTGAAAACTTTACGTAATAAATTTATATGTTCCTCAAATGTTTCAGACATAACTATAATATCGTCGAGGTATACCAGAACTCCGAAACCAAGAAGGGGTTTCAGAATGGTATCCATTGCCTTCTGGAACGTGGCTGGAGCCCCCGATAATCCAAAACTCATGCGTTTAAATGCGAAACACCCATTATGCGTTATAAATGCTGTTTTAAGTATGTCTTCCGGTTTCATGCCGATTTGAAAATAACCGGAGGTTAAATCGAGTGTGGACATGAATTTAGTACTTTGAATATTGCCTAGTATGTCATCTATTACAGGAATTGGATACTGTGGATATTGGGTTATTGAATTGAGTTTTCGATAATCTATAGCGAATCTCCAAGCCTCAGGATCCTCAATGCGTTTTACATTGTTTTTCCGACATAATACTACTGGTGACGCGTATGGAGATTCAATGGGCATAATGATGTCGTCGCGGAGCATTTTGTGAATGTGATAATTAATGATTTTCTGTTTGACTTTATCGTAACGGTATGGTTTGCTTGCTACTGGTGCATGTGAACCGGTATTAATTTCATGCCAGGAAACGTGTGTCAACCCCGGTTTGTCTGAAAACACTTCCCTGAAGTCATGTAAAAACTTATTAAATTTGCTTATCTCCCCCTTTGTTAAACCAGATTCACTTAAATCAATTGAGAGTGATGAGGACTCGTTTGTACAAGTATTCTCATCATTATTAACCTCCAGTGTACGTGAAAAGAAATCCAGGCTCATCCCTCTATCTTTCATGAAATCAACTCCAACAATACAATGTGCTTTTAATCCATCTAATACTAGAAATTGCCACCTCGCTTTAACCGACCGTATTTCTACATCCAAATCCACCAGACCTTTTATACTGCATTGTATCCCTTGAGCCGATTGAACCACTAAATTAACATGTCGCAACCTTTTATACGAAAAATATTTCTGATACACCTCAAACGATATAAAACTTTTATCCGCGCCTGTATCCAGAATACTTTTCACCACTATTCCACTCAAAACTATTAACAACTCAGGTAATTCCACTGGGTTAACTACTACCGTGTTTAAATCGATCACAGAAGGCTTTGAAGAGTTAACCTGTGACTGCTGACCTTCAGCACAACAGCCACCTACCAGTTTAACCCCTGCTGACAATTTCTAGCCTTACCAGAGCTTTCCTCTTTACGCTGAACGACTTTTTCGCCAACCACCAACTGTCTAACCCTGGACGAACTATTCTGCCGAGGGTTAACCTCGTTCCTTCTATCCAAACCATTGCTATTGCGACTGCTCACCCCCTCATTTCTTCTGAGACCATTATTATAAGTTTGATCATAATTCCGTAAACCACCACTAACTCTTTGAAAATTTTGCCTATCCCCATAATTAACTGGACCACGAACATTACGACCATTATATTCAGTATCATAATTCCTGGACCTATTAATAAACCTATCCCCCTCGTTGAATTCTCGTGTGGTTCTCTGTCTATGGTGATCCGCCTCATGTCGCGCTTCATACTTTATTAATAATTGATAGAGTTCAGCTGTATTCGCTGGGGCACGCAGCTCGATAAAGTCCTGGATTGACACTGCGAAAAGAGGAAGCAGAATATCCATCAGCTCCTGATGAGTAACGTCAAGTGCCAACTTGTTTTTTAATTCGAGCTTTCTCAGAAAAAATCCGGACGCTTTTTCGTAAATAGTCTGGCGTTTACAATAGAATTCACGTCTTAATTCCGCTGCATTACGCTGATTAGGAAAGGCTTTAGTTAACTCCGAGCATGTTTGCTCAAATCTTTTCGCGTCATCGGTCACCAAGAAACGTCCAATGTTCTCAAGCCAAAGCAAGGCTTCATCCTTTAGAGAGCATTTCAATCCTACATATTTGTTTTTATCCGGAATATCGTTAAAGGCAATATAATCGTTCAATTTATTTAAAAATTCTGTGACATCAGAATGTCCGGCAAAGTAAACTCTGGGGACTATCTCTCGTGGATGTGGGCCATCGTACAACCCGTGAAGTTGGGCGCCATTTGTAGCGGCCATCTTAAAATGTCCGCTGTGTGGTAGAGCACGAGGAAAGAAGTACAACTGTTTTAAAACCAAAAACTGGTTTATTAACACAATCAGTAGGGAGTTTGAGCGAGCTCCACGAAATTTTCCTAAAAAATTAAATTAACTAAAGAGTTCTTGCTAACACTTGTAGCTTAAACAAAAACGAAACAATATAATTAAACCTTAACCTTTTTAAATATATAATCACGATTCAATACTCTTATCCTTCAAATTACATAAGCACTGATGCAGGTTCAAGTCAGCTTTATCAATGTATAAAATTCCAGTATAAGAATACTAAGGCTGATTTTTAATCACGAGACTCGATGCGAGGTCTCAAGGCTAAACCTAAATCTCAGTCGCAATATTCAACTTCCCAGGCCAAGTCTCTGCTGAGCGCTCACCAGCTCCTCTGAGCTCTGCACTCAAGTCAAAATTCGCTGCTTATATACTTCAGTGTCGACCGACCAGCTCCAGAAAATTTGCATATTCGAAATTACACGGCGACTCACAATTTCAGGGATTCAGCTGTCCTTCGAAAGTTAAAGAAAGATAGAGAGCCTTTATAACTTGTACGCACATAGTCGGTTAATGGACAAAAACGATCTCATTCACACATTGCCTACTCACGTGATGCGAGTAGTCAATACCTTACACATTCACTAATAGTGCGCCAGAAAGAGTAAGTTTAAAAATGAAGTATCTGGTTATGAAAATCTTCATTGTTTATAAAATTTTTAATGTGAGGTATTAAAATATTAAAGAATAGTAGCTTTACCACACTGGTTACTTTAAATAAACATGTTTTTAACCAGAAATCTTATTCAATGAAAGAAGTTAAGAAAATGCTGTGCAGAGACGAGTAACATTAACCCCTTGGGTACATTTGACGACTGAGACTCGTCATCAGTATTGTCCACGGATTTTTTTTTTTTAATTCATAAGATCTGAATTTATATCAGAAAAGTCAAACAGTACTTCTCGCTTCTTTTTAATCAGGGAATATCTGTTAACAAATACAGAAAAAACACTATTCCAAATTTCTGGTGTGTCTGTTCTGTATCTTTTTTCTTTTTTTTTTCTAATAAATCAGTACTTAAAGGGTTAAAAAAAAATTCTGGCAGATGTATATATTTTTTGATTTAGTGGATCAAATCTTCTTCAATGTGGGTCAACCTTTCTTGCAATGAAGATGTTTGACCAATTTTATAGTGTTACAGAAGACAAATCATTTAATGGCTTTTGAAAGTTTTGGCATCATCAAAAGATGCAAGATATGTTATTTATATGATTAAAACTGGGATCTTATTGTAGCTAAAACACAACTTATGAATCTTTCAGTAACATTTGGGTCAAACAACCCAAATCTCCCCCATACTTTATGAATGTATTTCTGTATTTAATTAATGATTATTCTTTGTTATTTTTTGTAGGGAGGCGTGTCGAGTTTTGTTGATGAAATAGGCTATGGGTAAGCAATATTTTTATAAATACTTTTTACAATGCTGAAATTTTCATCTTAATTTTAAACGTATGTCTAAACAAGTTGGCGTGCATAATCTTATTCAATAATTTTTTTCTGTATAACGTTTTTCGGGGTAGAATTTTTAAATTTGTGGATCAGAATTGCACACGAAGTCACAAATGATTACGGGGTTCATGAAAATTTATGAAACTTTAAGAATTTTCTTAAAACTTTGTATTTGAAATCATTTTATGCTGCTAACACGATATGAATCGTATATGTGTCTATCAGATTTCATTGCTCTATGTTTTCTGCACATGCTATATATTGTGCAATTTCACTGAAGCTCTGGTTCTGCACACGTATACGTATAAAAAAAAAGCAGTCAATTGTTTCGTAAAATTTTGAAAGTTTAATCAGGAACAAACGTTTTAGGTTGTGGTGGTACGATTGTGGATGAGAATAGAGTTATTTTTTAAAGTAACACTGAAAGAATATTTTAAAACTTACTATTTTATCTTTTGGAATGTTATATCAGAGGAGAACATACATTATAAATTTCAAAGTTACGTTAAAAAAAGGTACAGAATTTTATAAAATCGAATAAAGTTTTCAGGGGATTAAATTTGAAGAAATACAAAATTTAAATTTTTATTAGGTCCCTGCACAAAGAATTTTCCAATGCGCAAAATGTGCTGCATACACGAATAAGGTCATGTACAAAATTTCAACATTTTATCATAAAAAGCAGCAGAGATATATTTGGTAAAGGGTTAATCATAACTACATGATCACAATTATTATTTATTTATGCAATCATTGTTTTCTTTCGTAATTTGTGTACGACGCCTGAAAGCGATCCTCCGACATGATTTTTCCCCCTTTACAAACTCATATCTAGGTGTCTAAAAGAGGTTTAAGTCAGCATTTATGTATTTTCATATCCCTGCGACTGTTTATGATAAAATGCTGAAATGTTGTACATGACCTTATAAGTGTATGGGGACATTTTACCTACTGAAAATTTTTTTGAAAGGGGGGACAGTAAAAATTCATTAAATTTAATTCCCAGAAAATTTAAATCCATTGTATAAAATTCTGTAACTTTTTACGTAACTTTGTAATTTACAATGTCTATATCAATATTTAAGGGAAAAAACCCGAAGTCAATGTTTTTGGGACACTTATATATATATGTAACTTTGTAAATAATAACCATTGAACTACATAAATAATCGACAATAGATAAACCGACAATTACAATACAATGCATAACTATATTCAAAAGTTTAAGATTCTCAAAATTAAAATAAATGGAAAAATTCTTAAAGATATGTAGAAACAATATTCTATATCCAAATGAAAATTATTACAAGAAGCAATTGGAAACTTATATAGTGGAACATATATATATATATATATCAGGGATGAGATTTCTCCGACTTTTGCATAGTGGTATAATCTTAAAGAAAATGTCTGTTAAATAGCAGAATGTTCCGATTAAATAAAAAAAAAAACATTTTCTCTAAGATTATACTGGAATGAAAAAAGTCGGAGAAATCTCATCCCTGATATATTTATATTTACATATATTAGGTTTACCGGAAAATTCTGTCTGTTTGGGAAGCGAAAGAAAGCGATTAATTTTTCATATATCCGAATATGGTCCGAAATGTTTTTTTGAGCTGCGTGAAGCTTTTCCGCATTCTCCTATGTTGTAAAAAAAAAATCTTTCTCTGTGATGGTCTTCACAATATCATAATCGATCAAAGATGGCCGCCCAGAGCCTTGCCTATCATTAAGGTCGAAATCGTCTGCTTCAAATAATTCGAACCATCTCCTGAACGTGTTTTCTCAAACTGCATCTCCACCAAAAACGCTCACTAAATTTTGACACGCTTCTGTAGCATTTCTTGCTTGTTTGAATTTGTAAAAATCACAGTGCTGTAAATGAACTTTATCAGTAGCTATGTTTACACGATCGCGTCTCACTTAATGATGACATGAGACACTTTTGTTTCAGCTAATTTAGAAGAGAACATGTGCTTAAATGCAATGATAACGAGAGATAGCCATATAATGTCTCAAATGAACACGTGCATGCGCGTTGAGACTTAAAATAACATTATCGGACATAACTTTCCGGTAGACCTGATATATAGGGATGTAGAGGAAATTTAAACAATGTAGAATATAAAATTTAAAAAAATATTGACTGAAGGCCTTTCTGTCACATCTGCAGCAAACATAAAAATTCCTACTTCTCATAAATATTTTAAATTTTGTGATACAAAGCTGCAACGTATACGAATATACCTTTCTAAAAAATCTATTTTTGGACCTCTCCAGCTGTTTTAATTTGACAAAATTTACGAAGTTCATTTGAACAATAACGAACGATGTTAAAGTGCTCAAATGATAAATAAAACTTTGGCATCAAACATTAACTCAGCATCGTAAACTGTTGAGAATAATAGGAATAATTTATATTAACTGCTGTGTTGAAAGATAGCAGAAATAAATAAAATCGTCTTTTGAAACCCACTGTAATAGTTACATTGACTGTGTATGTTGCGGATATGCAACGCGGTGATACAAAGGGTAAAATGAGTCATCATTTCCAGCATAAATGCTGATTTTATCAAACGGAGAGAAAAAATCATTATTATTTTACTCATTGATCCCTGCTGCTGTTGCAAAAAGAGCCTGTGTTGTTGCATTTTTTTTTTTTTGAAAAAATAACACTTATTTTTTGATTAATTAAAAATATTTCGAGAATCATGTGAAACACTGAATCGTATCTAGTGTTCCAATCAAGATAGATTTCAATAGTTATGAGCAACTATGTCCATCGGGATTTACTTCGAGTAAAATTTACATAAATTGTTTTTAAATAAAATATATTATAAGCTTGTTCTTTACATTCTTGTTAAACTGCATGAGATTGACATGATACTGTTTGAAAGTATTCTAAAATATCCTAAATGCGCATAAAAGCTTTTTCAGTTAACCAACTGTATACAAATAAATGTGCATGTGTACTTTTAAACTGAGTTGACTTTCTTTTCTGTGAAATAATAATTATTATTTTTAAATAAATAAAACAAAAGTTAACATTTTAGTGTGTATGGATAATGTTTACTATTTTTTCTTTTCATGAAAATAAGAAAAAACGGATCTTCTTTATATAGTAAACATATTTTATAAGGACACAAATTTGTTCTTAAAATCTATTGCTGTTATTCTAAAACAGTGTTCTTACAAATGTATTTCAAAAATGTTTGATTTCTTTCTCTTTTTTTATTTTTTAGTTACCAGCAGTCTGTTTATTATAGTGAAGAGTTTGGGCAGTTTTGTCCTTTTGTATATTACTTATATTATCCAGTTTATGAAACAACACCTTACTATAGTGGAGTTACTTATTATCCAGTGGCACACTACCATCCTTTGTATCCAAATACAGTATTTTACTATGGATTTGTTTACTATTATCCTGTCCCGATTTTGACAACTTACAGGTAAGACGGCATTAGTGTTTTTTGTACAATTATTTTTAACAGAAACATTTTATAAATCAAAAATCAAATTGATTTGCAAAAGAACAAGTCAACCCCAAACATTGAGTCTAATGTTGTGGGTTGGTGCTAACAACGTAGTAATGACTAACACATTTGGTATGGCTAACATAGAACCTAATGCTATAGCGTTATAATTTATAGTTTAATCACATTTATGTTGATAGTACATAGTTGGTATGAGGTATATATGATACTATAAAAAAAATTTGTTGTGCTTGCCCACTATTTTATCATGCACTAAAACGGGGGTGCTATGATTGGAACGCCAACAGCATAGAACATTTCTCCGTATTGCGTGCGGACGGCTTCGGAGGTGCTATTAGAGGATCTTGGCTGTTATGGAGAATTTGCAGCTAACAAGAAAGACCGGCAACGATACAACAATATCACGGGATTAAAGTTGGCTAAAATGCAGATGGACTATTGGTGAAAACCAGCCTGTGTTGATCCAGTAAGAGATGGAAATATTACGTACTGTCTCGTGGCCTACCGGAGAATTGTACCTCATATCATAAAAACACGTTTAGGGCGATAGTAAGGACATAATCCGTTTTTCAGCATTATCCCCACACATGCGTCTGCTGTTAGGCAGGGCATAAATTAAAGTAGCTGAAAATGATTCCAGTCTGATTCTAACTATGCTGCTTGGCCACGTCACTATCATTTCACTGTCATTGACGCAGCTTATGTTAAATATTTGTGATTATCAAGTGTTAATCTATAATACGGGAAGTGCAGTGTCTGAAACCAGGGTGTGTAGATAAAACTTAATGCTTTTTTTTATGAAGAAGAAACAATATTTAAAAAAAATCTTCTTTGCAAAGATTTCTTTGAATACTGAATTTGTTTTCTCTCTTAACCCAAATATTCAGAGTTCATATCTGGGCGTTTACTTCATTAAAATTTTAAAAAGAAGCCGTATAGATTTATAAATAAGCACCTGCTCTGGAACAACATGTTCACTATTAGGTTTTATTTTTTTTTATCTTCATAGTTATGGGTTAATAGTTGTATTATTAATTTACATATGTAAAAAAGTTTAATGTAGAACAGCGGTTCCCAACCTGGGGAACGTGGTAGAACAGTCGGTTTTACATGAAAATTACATTGGTAACTGCAGATAATGCAAAAAAAAATATATATATAACGAAAAGAGAAAAACGAAAAAATTTCGTCAACGAAATTTTCGTTAAGAAAGAGAGTCTTGTATATAAGTAACTAGCCGGTCTTCGCCCGTCTAGCCGAGCGTTACCGAGTGGGGTCCAGATACATAGTTCAGCGTACCGCCCTGATTTCGCTTGGGGCCCAGAAAATATAAATAATAAAAATATAAATAATTTAAATAATAAAAATATAAATAAAATACTTTAAATTAAAAGTATACGAAAATAACTTATAAGAATATAAAAACGTACTTAAATAAAGATTCATATATTTTATTTTCATGAGCCTTCTGACAAAATACTCACCGTGATTATCTAGGAGTGGGGCTCAAGTAGTACTTTGCATCTGGGCCCCACTCGGAAGCGACCGGCTAGTATATAATAAAAAATCAGCAATAGTTCTGTTTTTCGTCTAATCTTCCGCAATCGGGTTCATAGCCGATGTTGCCCACAAACTCGCTGGCTCTGAAATCGCTGAAATACATGATTAACTACATTTTTTGTAGACTTGTAAAGAGTTTCACATTCTTACTTAAAACTGCCGCTGAGATATGGCACAATTACCTAAAATTTTTGACACACAGTTGGGCCCCCTTGATGGATTATTATCTAAAATTGCTGAAATACGTAGTTACCTAATTTCTAGTTCATTTGTTATCCTAAATTTCACGCATCTACCTATTACTGAGATATCGCAAAATAACATAGGAAATCCGATCCCCATTTAACCCTCTTTAGTGGCTGAATTTCTAAAATCGCGGAAATACATGTTTAACTATTTTTTAGAAGATTTGTTATCCTGAATCTATGATTTCTAGCTCATAACTAAAAATGCTGCGAACATTCGAAATGACCTAAAATTTTTGACCCTTATTTACCCCCCCCCCCTTAATGGGTGAATTTCTAAATCGCTGAAATATGTATTTAATTATTTTTATGGCAGATTTGTTATCCTGAATTTCACGCTCTTATCCAAAACTACTGATGAGATATGGTGAAAAGGTGAAATCATCGAAAATTATCGACCCCCCCCCATTTAACTCCCTTAGTAGTTGAATTTCTAAAATCGTTTAAAATGCATGTTTAACTATTCTTTAGTAGATTTGTTATCCCGAAATTCACGCTCCTAACTATAACTCCTACTGAGATATGGCAAAATGGCGTAAAACATTCGACCCCCATTTAACCCCCCTTAGTGTCTGTATTTCTAAAATCGCTGAAATACGTGTTTAACTATTTTTTTATGTAGATTTGTTATCCTGGGTTTCATGATTCTACCTATACTTTCTACTGAGGTATGGCAAAATGACCTAAAATATTTGACCTCCTATTTAACCCCCTTTAGTTGCTGAATTTCTAAAAATGCTGAAATATATGTTTATCTATATTTTTTTGTAGATTTGTTATAGCAACTAAAAATGCTGCTGAGATATAGCTAACAGGCAAAATGACCTATAACGTTCGAGCCCCATTTAACCCCCGTAATTGATGAATTTCTAAAATCGCTGAAATATGAGTTTAATTATTTTTTTAGTGGATTTGTTATCCTGAATTTCACGTTCCTATCTAAAACTGCTGCTGAGATATGGCGAAAACGCGAAATGACTAAAAACTTTCGACCCCCTTTTAATCCCCTTAGTGGTTGAATTTTTAAAATCGCTGAAATATGTGTTTAACTAACTTTTAGTACATTTGTTATCTTGAATTTCGCGCTTTTAACTAAAACTGTTGTTGAGATATGGTGAAAAGGCAAAATGATCTAAAGTTTTAGACCCCCATTCAACCCCCTTAGTGGATGAATTTGTAAAATCGCTGAAATACGTGTTTAATTATTTTTTTAGGAGATTTGTTATCTTGAAGCTCACGCTCTTACCTAAAACTGCTGATGAGATATGATGAAAATGTGAAATCACCAAAATTTTCGACCCCCCATTTAACACACTTAGTGGTTGAATTTCTAAAATCGCCTGAAATACATGTTTAACTATTCTTTAGTAGAATTGTTATCCCAAATGTCAGGCTTCTACTTAAAACTCCTGCTGAGATATGCCAGAAAGACGAAATTATCTAAAACGTTCGACCCCCTATTTGACCCCCTTATGCTGTGAATTTTCAAAAATCCTTTCTTAGTACGCGCGTACATTGTGTAAAGAACATATCTTCCAAATTTCATTGTTCTAGGACAAACGGCTGAGGCTCGACGTTAATTATGAAAAAATCAAGCTACTTCTTTATACGTATAGATACAGGCTATTCGCATAGAGCTAAGAAAAATATCTAAACTTAGTAATTGGTTGATCATTTGTTACTATTATCTCTGCCCACTCCCAATAATATCTTGCAATTTTGCATGTGTCCTTTCTTTTCTGTTGTTGTTATTTTCTTTCTAATAATAATAGAAATATCTAGAAAAAACATGATTCGTTTTGGGACTTCTGGTCGAGAATTTCATTTATAACCCATTTGAAAACAGGTTACCATTTTAGAGTTCGAGTGGACAGCATTAGCATAAACTCATTAACGTGTATATTAATGGGTGTAGCATCATTACTTCTTTGTGAGTAATCTTTAGCTAATATTTAGCGATGATGATTTTAGATATGATTTTATGTTAATATTGTGTTGTGGTTCGAAATGTGTAAGTGGTTAAAAATTGGAATTCCTAAGAGAACTGTATATAACATTAGTAACTTGTATTAATAATGAACGAAAGCAAAAATATTTGGAATGGGTTCATGTGAGAAGGGGTATGCATAAATGGAATGTCTAAGCAAGGGCCACGTGAGAGAAAAAATGTTGGGAACCGTTTGTGTAGAACATGCCTGAATATTTTATTTCGAAGTGTCACTCAAAACAAAAAAGTTGCAATGATTGGTTCTTTTTTTAATTTTTGCATTTCACTAATCACGCATTTAACATTAATTAAAATTTGTATTCTGATATTTTTAACCGACTTAAAAAAAAAAGGATGTTCTCAATTCAAAGCGCATGTATTTTCTTTTTTATGTATGTTCACCGAATACTCCAAAACTATGCGAATTAGAAATTCAACAACTCCCGCCCCCCCCCCTAAAAACATAAAATAGAAATATTTAAAATATTTCATTTTTAACGATTTTCATCAATCTCTTTGGCGAGAAAGTCTCTAACCGGCGATTTTCCTCCCTCTTTACACGGTTTTGTTTCGAGTATTGTAGTCGGAAAAACCAAAAAACAACGTTTTAATCCTTAAAAACTTTTATGGCGTAAACAATCATTAAAAAAAGAAAAAAGAAAGGATGTTCTCCATTCAATGCGTATGTATTTTCTTTTTTATGTATGTTCACCGAATACTCCAAAACTATGCGAATTAGAAATTCAACAACTCCCCCCCCCCCCCCTAAAAACATAAAATAAAAAATAGAAATATTTAAAATATTTCATTTTTAACGATTTTCATCAATCTCTTTGGCGAGAAAGTCTCTAACCGGCGATTTTCCTCCCTCTTTACACGGTTTTGTTTCGAGTATTGTAGTCGGAAAAACCAAAAAACAACGTTTTAATCCTTAAAAACTTTTATGGCGTAAACAATCATTAAAAAAAGAAAAAAGAAAAAAAAAAGGATGTTCTCCATTCGATGCGTATGTATTTTCTTTTTTATATATGATCACCGAATACTCCAAAAGTACGCGACCGATTCACGTGATTTTTTTTTTAATTGAAAGAGGATACTCTCGAATCCCATTTGAATTTCATCAAAATTGGTTCAGTACTTTTGTGAAATTAAACACCCCCCCCCCCCTAAAAACATAAAATAAAAATCTTTAAAATATTTCATTTTTAATGATTTCCTGAAGCTCTTTGGCGAGAAAGTCTCTAACCGGCGATTTTCCTCCCACTTTACACGGTTTTGTTTCTAGTGTTGTTGTCGGGAAAACCAAAAAGCAACGTTTTAATCATTAAAAACTTGTATGGCGTAAACAATCATTAAAAAAAGAGAAAAAAACGTCAAAATTGTAAAAGGTTTAAATTCACTCAAGATATTGGCGGAACTCTCGCTTCTTTTGAAGAACTATATTTTTACGGTGGAGGAATTTGTATGCTAATACAGAGAGGGCCATATGTTCCTGGCAATTTTTTTTAATTTAACATAAAATCAAGTACTTGAAGTCGGGTTTTTTTTTTAATTAAATTTTTAACAATCATTTTAAAAAAAAGTAAAAAATGCAAAGCGTTTAAATTTACATGAGATTTCTCCGGTACACTCGCTTCATTTAAAGAACTACATTTTTATGGTGGAGGAATTTGTATACTAATACATGGTGGGCCAAATGTCCCAGGTATTTTTTTTAATTTAATATAAAATTATAATTAAAGTCGGTTTTTTTTAGTTAAAGAATTTATAATTATTTCCATGTCGAATTTATATGTGGGATACGATTGTGAAGTTATAGAGTTGCTATTAAACTTTTAAAAAATAGAGGCACAATTTTATTATTTAAATAACCTGATATGGACTGAATAAAAATTATATATTTATAAAGTGCCTTCAAATTTTAATTTACTGAAACTTAAATTTAGTTTCCTTGAAAAATTTTTTTAATTGATATAACCACCTGTGAGTGAACTTTAATTTGGTGTGATGGCATATTTATTGCACAATATGGGTTATAGATACTCTTGGGTGATTCTGGGATAATATTGTCGATTTGAACATTAAAAATGTGTTGACGGATAATCCTGTAAATGTGTTAAATTTATATTAACTGTTATAAGACTACACTTTAAACTGCTGCAAAATGTCAACAATTTAAAAAAAATGTCAATTTATTTAAATATAAAATTGTGTATAAATTCTTTTTATAGCTCTGTTGAGGAGTCTGTGTACTATACACCATGCGGCTCTCCTGTACAGTCATCATGCAGTGATGAGTATGAAGACTGCTTATCTGATTTTGAAGACTCAACTTATTATGCACCATGCAGTACTTCTGATATGTCATCTTCTAGTGGGGAAGATGAAGAATATTTTTCCGATGAGGAACAGCAGATATTTTATGCTGATAACACTGTGAATTCTGTACCACCTGAGTAAGAAAAAATATATTATTACTTTATATTCCTTTATATACTGATTAACAATTTCTCAAAAAATTTTAAGATCCTAGTAAAATAGTTACAATAGTGAAATATATTATGTATTGTTTTTAAATTATGAGATTCTTTAGGTCAAGGTTCACAAATTGCGAAATTTGCTCCAGGTTTCTATCAAGCGTGGTGCATCAGTATATACACTAGTGCTAATTATTCAGTAAACGTCAGCTTAAACTTTATTTCGAACCACTAACAAATATCGAAGAACGAGTTAAGATTCAATTTCAATACTACCTGATAACGGGTTACTTAAAAGTAGTAACAAAAATCCAAATACATTTGTCAGTGATAGAATTTTTCTTAATTTACCCCATCCTAACATTTAAGATAAATATTTCTATAATGTAACTGTGCTATTTCGAATTGAATGCTCTAGCTAACTAAAACAAAATGATCGTGTCAGAGTTGCATAAGTAAAAATGAATTAGATATGCATAGATCCCATGGATTCCGGATTTTAATTACTACTTTTTTGTTAGATAGTAATATTCCCGTTATTAAATAACAGAAATTTTGCGTTTAAATACGTTGAAAATTATTATTTAGAAACAGTGGTATTCAAAATCCGAAATACTCGACCTCTATGGACATGTTTAATCAATTTGCAAGAAAATGGCACATTGAGAGTAATCAATCTATTTTTTTCTAACTGGAAACTGAAAATTTATGTGGACAGATTTTATTTCAAGCACTAAGAGAAAAGAAATTATTTATCTTAACATAAGCTAAATTAAAAATACTCCGAGAAATAATGTTAAATTGTAATACTTTTCTTTTTACTTTATACTAGTCTAAGAGCACGCCGTGTATTGAATCTTTAAGATATAATGTGGGTTGTTTAGGCATATATATATGTTATATAAAAAAAAAAATATTTCCTTCGCAAATCCTTCACATTTATTTCGCATTAGTCCTTTAACCCTTTGAGGGTCGGTGGTATATATTATATACCATCTAATTTTAATACGATGTGAACCAGAAACTTTTAATTAAGTTTTAATTTTTTAACTTTGACGGGAAAATGTTGAAAAATTGCTTTTCCATACTTTGAACTAAATTCTTTCGTAAATACTGGTGTGAATTCGACGTTACAGGAGTACAATTGCTTGCCACTGAAAGGGTTAAATTAATCTAACTTCTGACATAGTCAGTATTTCCTTAATTCTTATAATATTTATTCTTATTTAATGTCCTTTTAAAAGTATTAACCCGTATATTAATAATTATCTTATTCCAAATCTTAATCTAAAATTTCAAGTTCATTCGTAACTTTTATCTATTCAAAATTTCTATAAATTTTTAGTGGTATCAAAAAAGCGTAAAAGTTAACAGCTATGACGTTATTGACGAATCCGATAATGGGTATTCCAAATGACGATGTGTACAACATGAAAGACTCCCCAGATGATCATGCAAATTTGTGGTAACCACTAAAAATTTATAGAAATTTTTGCCTTATTGAATCCCATGATTTCGGAGATTTAATAAGCTAAAATTTACTATAAAATTTTAGTGGTAGGAATAAAGCTTAAAAGTTCGCAGCTATGATAATGTACATCCTGTAATTAGACTATCACGCTATATTCGGGGACCCCACTTGTTACCAGTCAAAATACTCATATTGACGTGCTCTATCCGAATCTGTACATATTAGACGCTGCGTACCTTGTGGAACACCCTGTACTTCCCACTTTAATTATAAAAGGCCTAGTCATCGTTGTATAAGTGAAGAACATTCATTGTTTAAATAGTCTTACATCGCGTGCGGATGTGAATTTGTGAGCGGATGATATTTCTTATAGAACCTACGGAATATTTATCTGGTGATTTTATAAATAAATTCTAAATTAGAATATATCACTATGAAACAAAACCATGAACCTCGTTGTAATATAGGATAAATTAAATATCCAATTTCTTTTTCAGAAAAAGTAATAATAATAATAATAATAATAATAATAAATCATGTAATACTTAATAATTTTATATTTTAGAATAATAAAGAGAAAAAAAATTGTTTCACAATAAATTAACCCCTTGGGGACGAGCGACACGTATACGTGACGCATAAAATGCTCAGCATTCTCGATTATTCCCACCAGTTATTTTTTATTGCAAGCTTTGCCTTATTTAATCATAGCATTTCTGCGATTCAAATAGGCGAAAATTTCTGTACTGAAAAACCGGTGGTGAAAGATTAAAAATTCTGTAAAGGACGCTCGTCGCGAAGGGGTTACATCTGCATTTACATTTTAATGCTTGAGAATATAAATCAATTGAATTTTTCAGTATTTAACTGTTCATAAGTAGAAAGAAATAGATCTACACGTATTTAAAGTTTAATAGATTAAATTATTTTTTTCTATATCATTTTAAGTTACAAAAATTTTATGTGGATAAAATTTTCAGAAGAAGTTTTATATATATTTGTAAAATTTATCCTGATTAATTTAGCTTTAACGATTTAACTTCTGATAATAGCTATTATAAGCAGACTCAACTGCATCTCTAATGCTAAATTATCATTAAGAACCAACGCTTAGATAAGAATTATTATTCGGAATTATATTTGATATCTTATTATGTATATTACATGGAGATATAATTAACAAATTGCTTTTCTTTGCAGTGAAAATGCTGATTCAAATCATAATGAGTACTCAAGTTCTGAGTCACTTCTGGCTCTTAATATGGAAGAAGAATCCACTTTTACTGATAATACACTTCGTGAGACTCAAGAATCTAATATATTTCAAGAACATAGTAATGCTAACGAATGCGCACCTGATGATTCATTTGCTGAATCTAATATGATAGAAGAAGTCTCAAATGATAAAAACTGCTCAACTTCTGAGCCGTGTGTTGAAGCAAAAACTCTGAGAAGGAGTCTTAATTATGAAAATCTTTCTTTATGCAGCGACGAGAGAAATCTATGTTCGCCTTTTGGGTCTCATCGTTTTGATTATGTTGAAGGAAGAAATTCGAAGTCATCTCCCACTGATGACACAAACATTGAAGATACGTCTTCGGAGTCTTCCGATTCGGATACTGAAATGCCTGGAGCTTTGAAAAGATCACATATGTTTGAAGACCTTTCTGTAGATAGCGACCAAAGGTAAGCGCATTGATTCCAAATTTCAAAATCCATTTAGAGTATCTGAAAATAGTTACTGTCTTATATATATATATATATATATATATATATATTACTATCGATAATTTAAAATTATTTTTTTTGTTTTTAAACTTACAGTTAAAAAAATAAAGTTAATAAATGCATATACAAAAGTTACTATATTTTCTCTTTATATATAGATATAAAATTGATAATATTAAATTTATTTTGTTTTCAAATTTACGGTTAAATATTGAAGTCAATACAAGCGCAATCACATGCATATATACACTTTCAATTTCTATAATCTTTTTCCATTAACTTGTTTATTACTATCATAAAATCATTTTTCTTTACTTTTCCTAGATCAAAAATTATTTGTTTCTATACCTGATATCTTAGTTTTTCCGTATCAGAATTCATTCCATTGTAGGATATTCTATTTCTGTCATGTGTCTCGTTTTCACATTCAAAGACACACACACACACATATATATATTCTATTGAATGAAATTTCATATTTTATTAACACTCTATTGCCCCTGATTAAAATATATGCTAAAAATTCAGAAATTCTGCTTTCATACCAGAGATTTCGAAAAAGCAATTTTTGTTTTATTTTACCATGAAATGTCTGTTTATAAATAAAGCAAAAACTACTATTCCAAATTTTTGGTTCGAATTCGTAATTTCTGAATAAGATAATCCGCCTAAATCGGCAACATTGGTTGAACGTATATAGTATCTACGGCATGAGACGTTTAGAATTCTTATATTATAAATCTGCTTATTGCATTGTAAGGAATGATAATCGCGTAGGTCATTAACCTGCGAAAGTGTAGAAATCCTTAACTCTACAATCCGCCATTTTTTGACTGTACGACAAATGTATTGAGTTCCATTTTATTATAATCTAAAAAGACAGTTTTTTAAGTTCTTTCAAAAAGAAAATAATGATATTTTCTTAAGAGATATAAATTAGCAATTCTTTTGATTAAATATTTATGTATGAAATTTATGACCAAACAAAATCATACAAGATGCTAATTTTATATCTTCTCCTAGAATATTAAATTTTAGTTGGCAATTAGAATAAAAGTTATCTTTTTTGTATTGATTATATAACAATCATTTTCAGGTGCGACCTTTATTTAATATAATTTTCAATTTGTTTTACAGCTTATACCAAGGTTTTTCATTAGCTGTCAAAAATAAATCATCATCACGTGAGTTTTCAAATGTTTGTTGCTCTGATGATAAGAAAGTTCTAGGTCTTGGGGACACAGATAATGCTAAAGAGTCTCCTGATAGTTTTGAAGAACTGTCTAAAAAACTTGAGAACAGACTGTGGTTCTTCAACGCAGTATCCAAGTCCAACTGCTGTGACTGCTATAAAGAAGGTGCAAAATTAAGTGAAAGTGAAAGTTTTAAGAATGTAAGTATAACATTAGTGTTTCTAAATTATTTTAGCTAATATATTTAATTTTTTAGTTCGGAATGAATACCATTGAACTATCGTGAAAATCAAACTGTATTATGGGGGCAAACATTTTTTGTTTGTTTACCGGTACTACAAAATAAAAGATAGGTTATTTTTGTTTTATGCTTCATGCATACGTTTCAAGTTCCTGTATTAAAAAGTTAAACATGAAGTTTTTCTTTTTGTATCCTTATACTCTATATGTATACAAGCCAAATAAACCTTTTTAAACAATAGAATTATTTGAAATACATTGTTTTTGTAAAGATCTAGATTTGAAAAGTAAAATAATCACTTCCTTATCGGGAACAGTTTACATACAAGCTCCACAAATGTAAGAAGAATTAATTTCAATTCCAGACCAGTCTGACACATGCATCGTATGATGAAGAAATCTATAAATTTTAATTCCGAATAAGATTTCTCTGTTTTAAGCATTTTTATGTAGAAAATATATTTATTATTTTACTTCAATGTTTTCAAAGACGATATGCATAATACATTTTTATTTAAAATAATTATTTATACACGAACCACACTTTATACACAAGCTCAAAATAAAAACACGCCTTTGTAGAAGAATTAATCATTCCTTTTTTAGAAAATTCATTTAAAGAATTTTACACAAGTTAAAAAATAACTTCACTGCAACAATGACTAAAGCTACAGTAGTTTAACGATTGTATTGGACATCCTTTGTTGGCAATTCATTACTTCATATCATACAATCGGTTTTGTATTTTCCTTCTTTTTCTGTGTGGTTTTTGCCTTTAAAAATGTCTATTTCGACATCATATATTATATTCCTTTAATTTGCTAAAAAGCGTACAATAAAAACTATATAAAAGTAAACTAAGTAGCATTAGACTGTTGACATGTTTCAGCTCCATCGGAACCATTATCAAAACAGCCTAATAAAACTTATTTTACTGTTTGTAAAGTTTTTATTTTACGCCTTTTAGAAATTAAAAGTATATTAATACAAGGTGTTATAATTTGTTATATTATCATAGACTACACTTAAATTTTCTTTCCTGTCACTTCTCGCCTCTATAAAACGCCGATTCCCGTACAGCCCCACAAGAAAAAATATAATAAAAAGCTGCCTCAAACAAGTTTCTGCAAGAGTTTAATGATCTGGCTAAAAATGTGGCCTAGCATCGTAGTAGGCCTAGCATCGTAGTTGTTACAGAGAATATTAATGGTGTTTAGGTAAATTGCTACGGGGTGGAGGAAGAGGGTGCAGATTGAAATCTAAATAATTCTGTATTATCTAAGCAATGAAATCCTACTTTAGAAATTTTATTATAATGCTGAATTACTCTTAATTACCATGAAAACATATGACATTGTCAAAAGTAGGGAATAAAAAAAAATCGCCAACTTTCAATACATTTTATGCGTGAATATAATGTGTTAAATAACCAACCATTTTATTTCCACTAGCAACATTCAATATAACATTCACAACACACAATAATGGAGCATGAAAAATATAAAAGTAAGAGATACAGCTTGTTGCCATACGGCTTGTATAAATGTACATACATCTTAGAAAACTTCATCACACATTCATAAAAACATAAACATATTTTCTGCATGAGAGAAATACTACAAGAATGTGTAGCGATTTCGTCTCACTTGAACATTATAAAGCGGATTACTAGCTTAGAGTAACTGGCTTGGCCTTTTGCTTGACGCTAACGTTCTCGCCTACTGTTTATGACATCCCTGATTCAAATCCCTCCAGCGCCAATGTCTTCAAAATCAAGGAAATTTTCCTATAATTTATATTACATTGATAGTGTGACGAGCAAGAACGCATAAACTTTTAATCTGAAATTATTGGATGCATTGTTTTGCAAAGGTTTCTGATAAGATGCCCAATTTCTGGTACTTGCGTGCAAATATTTGGTTCTCAATTTTCACAGAGATATATCGTTGAGAAACGTAGAAAAATTAGTTTTTCTTTCTCAGGCATGATTTTGAATTCATCTGTCAAATAACGCTACAATTCTGGTAGACTTTATTATTATAATACGATTTTTAGTTCACTGTGAGACGTCAAGTTATTGAAAAAATCGTATTCAGCTTAGTTTAATCTCATTGGTTTCTTGTAGATGCTAAAAACATTTAATACTCATTTAAAGTCTTCCAGCATCTTATCGTTAGATGTTAGAAAATATAGTTAAATCGAGACTTTCAGAGCTTCGAGGTCCTCCTGAATGTTTGTATGTGTAAATTTTAACAGATAGATGTTGTTATTATTCAAAGACCTTTCTTCAAGAGAAAAGCAATCGATATTTTATGTTCCTATATACTCGAAAGTATACATAAATTTCTTCTTAAAAGGAGACACTGGCGAATTAATAGATTTATTCTGTAAAATGATAGAGACATTATGTTCATTTTTCTAAACACATGTCGGCTAATTACGCCAATTTGATACACCCAGTCTTCATCATTTAAAACCTTTGGTAATTATGGTCTACTTCTTCTACTACCTTTGCAAGCAGTTTCGTGAAATGGCAAACCCCTTCCACTACATATTTGCCTTACTTCATTATGGAGCAGGAGGGACTGATAATCGCTTTTCATATCTTCGAAAATTAGTTTGAAAAGTTTGCTTTTAAGAAATAGTAATTTTATTTGTTAATTTGAAGGCATCGTTCAACTCTATCACAACTTCAGAAGATCAGAAGCCATTTTTCGCAAGCCTAGCGTGTATTTATAAAGTACACAACAGTTGCTGCTACAGCTGTTTACTTAATTTTTAAATTTAGCAATGACATCTGTATTGTGATGTTGCACTTTGCGTCATGAGTATATCTGCACAGTTTTTCAATGGTATTTCATTTGACGATAACAACTCAACCAAAACACTGAATATTTATTTCCCTGGAGTGTTGATTTAATGAGGTCTGTAAAAATGTACATTTAAACTGGTGTTTCAAATTGCAGGAATCATTTGTGAAATGATCGGAGATAATTACTTCAAAACAATTGAAAATCTTTAAAGAACAATTAAAATTAAAAATGTTTTAAAATGCATATTTAAAATATATCATAGATTTTTTGTTCATTTTTGTCCGTGTCTGAGCTATTTTTTTATTTCTTTTCAGGATATAGTAACCTGTCCAGAATATAAAAGAATTAAAGAGACAGAAGAATACACAGATTATATCAAACGATGCATATATACTTCACTGTTAAAAGGGTAAGAAATTTTCTTATTTCCTTTTTACATTCATCAAGTGAAGAATATTTTAAGCTATTTCTTATAAAATTTAAATTTAAATAATTTTACTCCGAATTTAAAACGTTCCATTTTTTTTCATGCTGTGACGGTTACATTTTTAAGAAAAAGTGCAAAAAAAAATATATATTCGTTTTTAAAACTAAGTAATTTTACTGTGCATGTATATTGTAGTGGTATGACATAAAACATTTTTATGGAATAAATCAATTTACATTTAAAAATAAAATAAAACACAGAAAATTTTGTCATTCTATCCACTTATTCTAACAACAACAACAACAACAACGATAACAAAATAACTTTATTCAATTTATTAATATTAGGTAGATAGTTCCATGACTTTGATTGTGAAATCTAAGTACGCTTAGACTGGTTATAATGGTTACCATAATTTTCTGCACTTGTATTCCCTGGCATACGTGCAACATTTCATTTAGGAGAATTTTCCTATCATCTAAAATTATTTAACAGACTAACTATGATAAATGTTAGCTAGAAATTCTATGTTCTCCAGATTTCTAATTTGTAAATAAGAACAGTTTATTTCACAAATAAATTATTTTAATGTTAAAAATAACATTATTTCTAAAATTAAACAATAAACACAAAGAAAAAAAGTAACATTAAATGAAAATGTGTACTTCATTTGTTTAGAATAGTTGCCCATGCCACGTTATTTTAACTTCATGCACTTAATAAAACAGTTGCCCATGCAACGTTATTTTATTGAGTTATATATCTATCTATATTAAAAAGGAAAAACATGAGAGTTAGTAACGCCGACGTCATATCGATGGTTGCAATTACTGACTGACCAATTTTGATTTTTTACGAATTTATTAACTTCTAAACATTGCACAATTTCAAATTTTACATCGCCGTATATAGAAAAACAATGTACTTTCAAATGCAATGTGTTTGAAAAGTATTTATTAATATTATGTTTTTTATGCTTTTTAACATAATTTTCAAGCATGATTTAAAAAAAGATCTAACTCTATTGAGTGTAGCACCGTTATGGAATATTAACACGCTTACATTTGCTTTTGGGTGTTGTTAATGTGCAATCTAAAAAAATATAAAACGTAAAATAATTATCAGCGTTTTCTGTTAAAAATGAAATTTACCGATGTTCTGCATATTGGCCAGTGTGTTCCATTACCCGGGAAATTCAGATTTGGTATCTTGATAAACATCAAAATGTAAAAAAAAAAAAAAAAAAAAAAAAAAAAAAAAACAATATCTATTACTTGAGAAGTAATAAGCCTTTAGTAATGAAGGTACATGTAAAAATACATTTTAAAAGTGAATACGATTTCTGATATTCTTTTCATTAATGACAGAGCATATAGAAGGATTGAAACTTGTATTTATAAACAAAGTATAATTCCAGGTGGGAAATAAATAATTTTTCCATGTATTTTACAGTATATAAAAATTTAAAAAATATATATTTGAATTAATTAAAAGATGTGGGAGTTTTATTTTCTTAATATTTTTCCAAAAATGTCGATGGAATCTGACGTTTGTAGCAGAAATAGTAATGAATAAAATTCGCTTCTAAGTTTTATTTGTAAAGCGATTTATTTCTTATTTGAAAAAATATATAAGGTCTGTCTCAAAAGTTTAAGCACAAGCATAAAATGTCGATTTTCAAAGAATTATTAAAAGTTAGAATGAATAACATTTTTATTAAACATTAACATTATATTTAAATAAATGATAAAAAAAAATATATATATGTATATATATAATTGTAAAAAATATAATAAAAAAATGTTTAAAAAAACTGTCTCAAAAGTTTATGCACAATGTCAAAAACAACCAGATTTATAATTTTTACAGAACTTTTATTTACAAATTATTTTTCCGTGATTTCGGATTAGTTCAAATAAACGTGCGTCCATCGAAATTATTAGTTTTTGTAAGGTTTCTGGTGGCAAAGAGTACCATGCTTTCTCAATAGCCTCTTAGAGTTCTTCAATAGAGTCATACTGCTTTCCATTGCGGTAAACCTGGCGGGTTAAAATACCCCAGACATTCTCAATCGGGTTTAAGTCTGGACTTAAAGCTGGCCAGTCAAGAACTTTAACATTTTTCTGAGAAAGCCAAAGTTTTGTAGAATGTGATATGTGGATTGAGGCATTGTCTTGTAGAAAAGTCCATTCAGGATCCTCCAAAATGTCACCGAATGGAAGCAAATGTTGGTTTAGCGTCTCTTGATATTTTTTTGAATCTTGTCTTCCTTTTAGAAAAGCCAGAGAGGTCTGGCCATTGAATCCAAATGCCCCACAAACCATAACAGATTTACCGCCTTGCTGCATGCTGAAAAATGACCTTGGTTCCTTTCGTAAATCATGCCAATACGCGTTCCAACCATCAGGGCCATCTAAGTTCCACTTTTTCTCATCGCTGAATAAAACAGTAAGCCATTTGTCCCCGTAGGACAGGTGTTTTTTAGCCCAGTTCATTCTTGCCTGTTTGTGATGTAATTTGAGAGACGGTTTGCGAGAAATTTTCTTTAGTATGATGTAATCACACTCTTTAATACGTCCATGTACAGTGTCTTTGGACACCTGTACACTGAGATTATTTTTAATTTGCCGTATGGACATATTTTATTTAGATACCAATCTCCGTATTCTCCGATCAGTCTGAACAGTCGTCATACGTGGTCGTCCACATCTTGGTTTCCGCTTAAAATTATCATTTCTAGAGAGTACTTGATATATACCTCGCTTTGATCTATTTAAAACTTTTGCAATTTCAGAAACAGTTTTATTTTGCGATTTCAATTTAAAAACTTTCAAAATCTCACATTTTGTGAATTCTTTACCCTTCAGCATTTTTAAAACGAGAGGAAATAATTTCTCCATCTTTTATATTTTTATAAAAGTGCAATATGATGTCATACAACGTCATTACACATGGCCAATCCCGTGTTTCTAAAAAAAAATGCATAAAGTGCTTAAACTTTTGAGACAGCATTTCTTCAAGAAAAAAGAAAAATTAAATAAAAATAAATATAATTTTTATTTTAACCACCCAAAATGGCTTATTTTATTTTATTTTGATTAAATGTCGATTATTTATTGTAAATTAGCATAAAATATTTTCTTCTTCAATTATTTTAAACCAGATTTGCAGAGTGCTTAAACTTTTGAGACAGACTATACATACTCTATGAGTTTCAAGGTACGAGGAAGACCCAAAAATAACCGAATTTATCTTTATAAAATCCAGTATTTTTTTTTTTTTTTTTTTTTTTTTTTTACAAAACAACCTTAACACCTTTAATATACTCGCCATTTAACTTCATAAACTTCTCTAGTCGATAATTTGGAAACATTGTTCACAGTCCTCTGTCAGTATGACTGCAAGCCTCATTTTTTCCTTCTCCTCTTCCACGTCGATAAAATGATATATCCTCTCACATCCCTTTTCATTCGTAGAAACAAACAAGAAAAATATATATCGCACGGAGCAAGGTCAGGTCAGTAGTGGGTGTGGGCAATGGAATCATGCCATTTATAGCAGATAACGGCGAACTGATAAGAATGCGGGATCTGATGCAATGTCATGGTGGAAAAGCCAGTCCCCGTCAGCCACAAATCGGGCCAAATAACTTCGCAATTACTTCAATGGTCCATCTTCGGTGTTAAAGCACAATTACACGAACTTTATCCACATTTTCGTACGTTCGGAAAATTAAAGGTTGTTCAGAAGGCGGTTTGTCATGGACAGACATGTTACCCTTTTCTAAACGAATAAACCGCAAGTACATTTAAAATTTTCCAATAGCTTCTTGCAACTATATTTCAATAGCTATTTCGAAACATAAAAACTGTTTCTGCAACATTTCTGTTGAGCAGAAAGCAAAATTTTACAGTCGCACGCTTTTTGCATATGTCCGACATTACAAAAAAAGAGGAGCAAACAAAACTGCTTTTACAAAAAAAAAAAAAAAAAAAAAAAAGCACTTAGCTCAGAGACAAGATTACCTCAGCACCGAGTGCATTGAACTCAGAACGAGTTGCGTTACGGGCTGGAGGAGGACATCCCGAGAGGAATTTTTGCTACGCAAACCCCGCCCATAGCGCTGACATTCCGGTTACTTTTGGGTCTCCCCTCGTATCCACAACGGACGTTTTAATTTTAATGTATTTTAAAGGGAATGATGTGTAGATGTTAGTTCTATCTGAAAATTAACTAAAATATTTGTTTAAATATAAATTAAATATTTGGATAACGTTATTGTTTAACCTTCTAGGAATGTAAGGAGGAAAGAGGAGTATCTTGTCGATTACCTTCCAGTAATAGATGAAACTGAAGAAGACGATCCGACAGATACTGCCCAGGTAAATGAAGAAACATCTAATTTTGATGGTGAAGAAGATCCATTAGATGAAAGTCAAAGTAGCAGTGAATCTGAATCACCAAAAATTGAACCAAAGCAGCCTAAAAAGAGGTTCAAAGGAGTGAGAAGATTCTTCTCCAGATTATTTTGCTGCTCTAAAAAGCCTCCGTAAGCAGAGATATAATATTAAATAGCCTTTCCAGACCTCCACATATGAAGAAAACTTTACATCAACCTCCATGATTTATAAAACTTTAAAAAATTGTAACCATAAAGCATATATTATAATAGTTATGACAATAGTTATGAGAAAACAAAACCACAAAAACAATAGTAACAATAAAATCTTACAATAGTTCACGTGTCTTTTCTTTGTGTTACTACTTTAAGATTGTGTTTATATTCTTCATTTTCAATATGAGTAAAAATTGAAATCACTAATAGTGATTTAACCCTTTAAGCGGTTCACAGAATGTATGTTTAAAGATTCGTAAAATAATAGCTATGAAACAAATTGATATGGAAATTTATATTTGATTACCTCACTCATTTATCTTATGCAGTGGTAAAAATAAATCCCATTAATAATCCCAATAATTTTTGTTAATTCAGACATTGAATTCAAAAATTGCGTAACGGAAAAACACGGTTGTTACACTTAAAGGGTTAGAAGGTAACCTTAGGAATTTCATGAAATCTGAAAGAAAACAAAATACATTAGTAAGAAAACATAATACATTTTCCCCTCACTGAATCTCTAAACGAAAGCTTTGAAATAAATGTATTTATTTTATTTATTTATTATTTTATTTATTTATTATTTTATTTATTTATTATTTTATTTATTTTATTTATTTATTACTTTTTTATTTATAGTAACGTTATTTTATTTTATTTATTTATTTTATTTATTTTATTTATTTATTACATTTTTATTTATTGTTACTTTATTTTGTTTTATTTTATTATTATTTTTTTGTTTAAGGAATATTTTAAATGCGTAAATTTTGAGGCCCTTAATATTTTTGCAAATGATTTATGTAAAAGAATTTTTTTCCTGTTAATAATTTCTCATATTTCTAAGACTTAGTATACAAAGAATCAATATAAGTAGTATGTTGTTTAAATATAAACAAAAGTGAAAAAAATTTAATAACGATTTATCACTCAATAATGTTGTTTTGCTTAAAGAAGCAAATATGAAACTAAATATTTTAATACAGAAGGAAATGAGAAGATTGCAATACCGTGGATATTAATACTGTTATTACTGGGGTTGCGAATCTTTTTATATCCGTGTGTCAAATGTTTAAAAAAAATAATAGGACTAATGCGTGCCAACTGAAAATCAAATTTAATGAATCGAAAACTATTGAACTAGAACTACTTGATTTTTTTTATTAGGATTTAATATGTATGGTTAATATACATGTTAGGTATTACAGTGTAATAATTACTGAACAGCAAACATACTTTGGAAACAAAATATGAATGTGATTAAATGCGCAAGATCCTGTTGTTGGATCTTGGATGATAAATAATGAATATCAGGTTTATACTAAGATAATTTTAACTGAATTCAAACAGAACTGCAGTTTTCTTACAAATACTTTATATTTGAGTTTCTATATTATCTCTTTGTAAAAAGAAAAATAAAGATTTGCGCAGATAAATTGTTCAAAAATTTTTTAAGTGGCAAACGCCAACGGTATGGTATAGGTATGGAATTAAATTCCAAGTGGTCATATTTTTATCATCGGTATTTTTGCTTGCGTCTAAAAATCTTTCATTTTCAATTATTTCCAGATATTACTTGTTTCATAAATTTTTGACCCCATCGTAAACCAGGTTGGAGTTAGATCAATAAACTTTAATTGCAATTCTCCAATTTCCAATCAACTGAAATTAGACAAGATGATCACATTGAAATTCGTGTTAACCACCCGGCTTCACAATAAGAGACATTAACCGATCGACTTGAAAACATTTTTTTTTTTTTTTTTTTTTTTTTTTTTTTGTTAAATAGTGAAAAGGCAAATCTTGATGACAATTGTATTTTGAAATTATGAACTTCACTTTTACATGATGCGTCACAATTTTCGGTTAATTTTCGAAATTTCAAGGCCTGGTAGAAAGCTCAAGGCATTAATTGATTGACCTGAAATTTTTGTTCTGTTAAATAGTTGTTAAGTGGTTGAATTTGGAATTAATTAGGGGAAAGTTGGAAAATGTTTTAATTCTTTTAGTTCATGAACATAATAAATCCCCCCCCCTGGTACTAGGTGAGCTTTAGCCGCTAAGTACCGATTTATAATCGGAAAACACGTTTTATTGCATTACCATAACATTATCTCAAAACAACCAACTCTATCAAAATCATTGTCTATTCAAATCTTGTAGAGCTTAAAATTCTGCGTAAAATGAGTACCCATATTTAATATCTTTGTTGAACGTTAAGCTCACAACTCTATGTCAGATTTTTGCTTAAATCGCTAATCAAGAGCTTGAAACCAAAACAGACTAGGTACCTCGAATGTTTATATCATTTATTTTTAATTTATTGATGCCTTCATGATGTTTTTGTAATTATTTTTGGGCTTTATTTTGGTGCTTTAACCGCTACGAGCAAATATATAACTAAAGTAATGCATTTTTTCAAGATTTTAAGCATATTTCAAAAATAATTCATAAATGAAGGGGAACATTACTTGTTATTTTCGATTTTGTATATTCGATAGTAGTATTATTTATAATGAATAAAACTACGCACATATTACAGTTTAGGAAGTAGAAAATAATGGGGCAACACTAGGAGGGAGATGGAAGATTGATAATAAAAGAGTTCGGGAGGCTTGATTCTAGCGGGAATTCAAGATCAACAAATAGCACCATTGTAAAGTTTCATTCATAAAAGTGTTAAAACTTTAGAATATTGAAGAAAAATATTCATAATCTTTGTTCTTTTAAAACGAAGATTTGAGGATTGTGATAACAATTGCGAAATGACATATAAAACAGCTCACATTCATGTATATTTTACTCGATAACTACTGAAGTGACTTCAATACTTTTTGTAGTAGTTTTGGCAGCAGCTATACTATAAATTAAATTTATCGTTTGGCCAAAAATAAAAATAAAAATGAAATTAATATGTTAGAACAAAAACCAAATTTTTTTCCAAATCGCTTAGCTGTTGACTTTTTTCTTTTTTCTTTCAGAAACGATGAATTTATAAATTAATCAATGAAAAAAAATTTATTGTTATGTCATTAAGTTTTGATCACTTATGGAGATTTTAAATCGGGAAGTCTTATTCAACAAAGTATACTTTCTGTATATTTAAAATCTGCAATAAAATTATTTTTCATAAATATAATAAATAAATTTAATTTTAAAATATAAGCAATTAAAAAGTGTTAATTTGATGTAAGAGGCCTGGGCAGAACCCGCAAGTCAGTATTTTATGTTTTCTACTACGACTGATGTTGTACATTCGAATTGATCTTGTCACGTGATTGATGGTGGATTTCTGTTGCAGCGTGTTATGTGGCAGTGAAATAATTCATTTTCCTCTATCCTGCAAAAATATCTTGATTACGCCAAAAGCAATTCAATGCGGGGGACACAATATTTCTTGATAGTCATTTTGAAGCTTTTACAGCAAAAAGTACAACGTAGCATGCGAACAAAGATAAACATAGCTGGTCATGTTATGTTTGATGAGTCGATATCATCCACTATGTCTTAAGAAAAATTTCTATCAAATGATAAAAAGAATTAACAGCATTATAAGTATGTTGTGTGCGCAGTTTCAAAAGAATGTTTTGTTGTGAAGCAACCGGGCTGTCTAATAATTAAACGTGCTTTTTAAATGAAAACGGATCACAATGTGTTGTGGTGACTGATGAAGATATCGACCTTTTAATAACAATGGCAGCATCCACTACTTCCAAAAACATTTTATTCTTGAAGACTGGAAGAGATACGTCAGAAGATGCTTGATATTTTCCACTAACTATCAGCATTCTTCCACACATAAGAGACAAACATTCTGTTTCTGCATGCATTCAGTGATTGCGATACTACATCCGCTTATTTTAGACGGGGGAAGAAAGAAATTGCGAAAGTTCTCGACACTACTGTTCTGGAACAAGTTGTGAACCTTTTATTCTACGGTTTTCTTACCACTGCAAAGGGTAAGATGTACAAACTTTCCGGCGGTTGATGGCATCACTTTTAGATTAGAGGCCGAAATCGATATCATGATGGAGAAGGTAATTTCAGAAGAAGTTGACTTATTAGTGGCAGAGGGTGTACTCGTGCAACTGGAGGACAGTGACAATGAACAAACTGAAATTGATGATTATGACACACCTTCAACATTTAAAAAATTAAATTGATATAAAAGTTTTTTATATTATACTAGATGACCAGCCAAGCGTTGCCCAGCCCGTGATAAAATTAAACAAACCTGAAGTTTGTATAATTTTATATCTTTAACCCGATTTTGTGTGGAATTATTTTTTAAGTACTGCGCACGCGACGGAAAATTCTCTATTTCCACCTTCCGCCGACAGAGGGCGCGTTCTATTCTAAACGAAACGTGTTCCCGCTGCCTGCGGCACTGTATGGTATGCATGCCTCGCACGCGTTGCAAAGTCTTCTTGTTCCACCTTTCACCGCTAGGGGGCGCACACTGTTTCAAACAAATCACCTTCCAAATGAAACTGATCCCGCTGCATCCGACACCGTATAACAGGCGAGCTGCGCACTCGTATCAAAATCATTTAGTTCCATGTCCTACCACCATGGGGCACAATTTGATTTATACGAACAACCGACATGGGTACCCGTTGTATCAAGGGAGTTGAATGAAACAATTCCCGTCGAAATAGGGCCCATAGAAATTGAAAAATAATGGACCCCCTGGCGGTGGAAGGTGAAACTAAAATCTCTAACACGATTAAAAACCAAGTCGAATCATCCAAACCCCGTTGTGATCGGGCCCATAGAACCCGATATAAGAATACACAGTTAGATAAAAAAACCTTGTAGGACTGCCCACCAGGGGCGCTTGGTCAAGTGCACAAAAACAAATCACGTACTTTGATTGTTGGTATGCATCAAGTGAATACGGGTTTTGTACTTTTATTAGGAGCATAAATTTGTCGTTATTTGAAATTTCCTTTATTCTCTCTACATATAATATTTATAAAACACTACGGGTGAAGTTTAAAATGTAATTTTTTTTAATGGAATTTGTTTTGTCTAAATAAAATTACAATTGTTTTTGTTTTCGTATTTTGTATTTATAAACGCAGATTTGAATTTTTAAAGATAGGAGAAATCGTTAAAAATGCGAAATTGACTTATGGTAAAAAAAAGTTTTCGAAAGAGTTAACGTTAATTTTTTTAAACTAAAGGTTTTTGCCTGAACCCGATGGAACGTAGATAGTGTTAGAAGCCGATGCTCGATTTTATATTTCGTAGAAAATCGAAATTCGCAAAAGTGAGCCGTGCGAGCGAATTTTTTTTCGAAGGGTTAATATTTGTATTTTAGAAAAACGATTGCAGTTGTCGAAAAGGAAACGAATGTAGATATTATCTGGTATTTTAATTTTCATGACTTTCTCGAAACCGCCGATGCAAATTTCATGTATTTTCATACATATCAATTTCGAAATTATCGTTAACATTTCAAAAATACTGATGAAGTGCGCAAAAAGAACGTTTCTTACTGCTTTTCTTAACTTTTTTATACGCATCTTGTTAATTTGTGAAAAAAGTTATTTAACTTATTGGTTTTTTTATTAATTAGTGCAGGATCAGAAAAAAAATTTTCATTTATGCTTTATGGTTCTTATATTTTGTAAAAGAATTCAGCATGTTCGAACTGACAATGTAATAGGCGGCACTTAACTTAGCAAATGATATTATCAGGTTCCCTTCTCGATCTAGTCCCTTGTCTTGTAACTACTCTCCTATAAGGAAAGGGCATGTTTACAAACAAACAGTTCCATCAACCAATCTACCACTGCATTTTTGTCGCAGCTATCATTGCAGGAAACGTCATGGCGACGTAGGCCAATCATATCATAGACCGGTTTAACATAGACCAATCAAATCCCTCCATCTCATGTGTACTGTAGGAGCCGTAAAGAACGAACAGGTTTTTCTCCCAAACCAACAGTAGTTTAACCAACAGTGACGTCAGTTGCCCTTTCCTTATTTGAGAAGTTCAATTTTTTAGTGCGACCGTTTTGTGCGATGTTAACCTGTGTGTGTGAAAGCGACATCTGCTCTTCAGTAATTTTCATTTGCGCGTATCGGCTTCCCTGAATCGACGTTTTGCTGTTATTTCAAGCATTTTATGTTAATTAGATTTAAGCTTGTCAGTCCACGAACTATAAATACGTGAACTAAAGTTGGTGTCAGTAAATTTACAGTAGGATCCTGCCTTTCATTAAGAAGTCGAGAATTGCATCTCATATTTAGTGCTTCAACAGCCAGACTAGCTTAAATTTACACACGCTTTCGGCTCAGTTCCAGTGTAGATAACATCCAGATTGGTAAGAGTGCATTTCATTGTACTTTACAAATGAAATACATTTCCGGAGACTACGGGTCTCTAGTTTATAAGTTACATTTCAGGAATTGTGGATTTGGTTACCAGTGAAGTATTTTGAGAAGTGTAATTTCTTCAACATCGAAGCCGTGAATGTTCATAGAAACCATCT